>JAHHZJ010009231.1:0-46539 GCA_021437245.1 Aegilops speltoides
ACACCAATAATCCATAACCTCAAGGTCACCAACATGCTAGTTGGCCGGTGCGGCTGGGTTGAACTTGATTTCCCCTAATGTGGTTGCGAAACTGCAGATCCCCGATGAGGAGGTCAAGGGCATGGGCACTTTCTATGGAATCAACCCTGGCAGGAGCCAACCCAAGGGAAAGGTCACTTTACCCATGACATTTGGCAGAGAGTTGAACAATCAAACTGAGAGGGTCTTGTTTAACATGGTTGAGTTTCCCTTGCCTTGCAATGGGATTCTTGGTCGTCCAGCTCCGGCAAAATTCATGGCGGCATCCCACTATGCCTACAACACCTTGAAGATGCCAGGGCTGATGGGTATGATTTCCATTCCATCGGTAAGAAAGATGCAATATATGTGTGGATCGGATGTATCGGAATGCATGGCAGCTCGAGGCTGCGAAGCTATGGCTCCTACCAAGGAGACTAAGAAGGGAAAAAAGGCTAGCAGGGATGCTGAGCAAGGACTCCGAAGTGCACCTCTTGAGTCGTCGCACCTATTGAGGACTGACGAAGAGTTCCACTAGCAAGAGGCCCAAGGTTGCTTCACTGCTATGAAAAAAGGTCAGCGAGGCAGGATGGCGTTGGCGGTACATTTACCATCGGTGACACCCTCGATAAAAAAGGAAAGCCGCTCGTTGCCTTCCCTACGGGCGAATGTCGATGTGTTTGCTTGACAACCATCGGACATCCATAGTGTTCCTAGGAAGGTGTCGAGCACCACCTTGCCGTTTGTCCTCATGCTCGGCCGTGAAGCGAAGGTCGAGCGGGCCTTAAATGACAGCGATTCGTGCCGAGAGATTAAGCTGGAAGTAGCTGGTTTGATGCGAGTGCTGCATCCAACATGGTTAGTGAACCCAGTGGTACTGCACAAGGCAAATGGGAAATGGAGGCTCTGCATTGACATCACTTACTTGAACAAGGCATGACCTTTCCCCCTACCGCACATTGATCAGATTGTAGACTCCACTTCTTTGGATGCATACTCCTGGTACCATCAAATATTCATCTCCAAGGAAGATGAAGAGAAAAACACGTTCATAACTCCATGGGGCACGTATTGCTTCGTACGTATGCCTCTCGGGTTAAAGAGCGCTAGATCCACTTTTTGCCAGAGCAGTACAGATCGGTTTTGAACCACAGGTGCACAAAAACGTGGAAGCTTATATGGATGATATAGTGGTCAAAACCAAGGATAGATAAATGCTCATTCAGGACTTGGAAGAGACCTTTGCAAACTTGTGCAAGATATATTTGAAGTTAAACCATGAGAAATGTGCGTTTGGTGTCCCGTCCAGCAAACTGCTTGGTTTCTTTGTGTCTCACGGGGAATAAAGCCAACCGACAAGATCAGAGAAATCAAGTAGATACAAGCACCAAGGCTGTCAAAGGCGTGAGGCATTTGTTGTATGCATTCACCGCCTTGAGTAGATTCATCTGCAAGTCTGCGGCGTGCCTTGCCCTTCTTCAAAATCTTGAAAAAGCGGGCCCGATGAAGAGAGAGAGGCAAAAGCAGCGCTGCAATACCTGGAACTTACCATTCCTTTGCTCCCACCTTGGTTGTGCCTAAACCACAAGAGCCGTTGTTGCTATATTTAGCTGTAATGAATCAAGTGGTTAGTGCGGCAACAGTGGTGCAGCGAGAAGTTCACGAGGAAGCAGCTGCGGGAAGTGACCCTTCCAGGGAAGGAATTGAAGCGCCTGCGGCAGGACATGACGTACACCAAAGGGAAGCAAGGCAAGATGTTGGGGGCAATCCCAGTACTGTGGTAAGGAAGAAAGTGGTACAGCGACCAGTTTACTTTGTCAGCTCCTTACTGCAAGGGGCCAGATCAAGGTACTCTGGGGTGCAAAAGCTGATCTTCGGCCTCATCATGGCCTTGAGGAAGCTGCGCCACTACTTCCAAGCCCACGAGATCACGATTGTCACCCGTTTCCCCAGCATGGCGCATATCTTGAGGAATCCGAAGCCACCGGCGAGGATAATTGAATGGGCACTAGAGCTATCAAGCTTTGGCCTGAAGTATGAATGTACCTCAACTATTCAGAGTAGAGCGTTGGCGGTGTTCATTGTAGAATGGAGGCCCACTCCAGATGAAGAAATACAAGAGACAGTTATCCCCGGCAAGGAAGCGCCTCAGGAGTGGTTCATGTATTTTGATGGTGCTTTCTCGTTGCGAGAACCTTTGGAATGGGTGTCGGTGTCAAAACCGGAGATCTCGGGTAGGGGTCCCGAGCTGTGCGTCTAGGCGGATGGTAGCAGGAGGCGAGGACACAATGTTTTTACCGAGTTGAGGCCCTCTCGATGGAGGTAATACCCTCGTCCTTCTTGATTAATATTGATGATATGGGTAGTACAAGTAGATCTACCACGAGATCAATGAGGCTAAACCCTAGAAGCTAGCCTATGGTATGATTGTTGAGATGTAATGTTGTGTCCTACGGACTAAAGCCCTCCGGTTTATATAGACACGGGAGGCTAGGAATTACTGAGTCGGTTACAATGGTAGGAGATCTACATATCCGTATTGCCAAGCTTGCCTTCCGCCAAGTAAAGTACCTTGGGACACGAGCGGAGTCTTCAATCTTCTATCTTCGTGATGCAGGAGTCCGGCGGATATTGATAGTCCGGCTATCCGGACACCCCTAGTCGAGGACTCCTCGGTAGCCCCGAACCGAGGCTTCAATGGCGATAAGTCCAGCGTGCTTGTAGTCTTGGCGTTGCAAAGCGGGTTCTCCTTGAATTCCATGTTCTGCGAGCGATTGTGCGGCTTTACCTCGAATCTTGTGCTTCTTGGCTTCTCCAGAGTGTGGCCCTCTTCCACGCGTCGCACAAATCACGCAGAGAGTCTTTACATTTCACCCCCTGGTTGTGCGGGTCACCAGCCTATTAAAGGCGGGATCGAGATCAAACCGCACCATCCTCCTCCGTGTATACCCCATCGAAGCGCTTATGACTCTGAAATCCATTCCACCATGGATCGTCGGTCGGCTCTTCCTCCGCGCTCCCAGCCCATCGCCGGGATTGGAGGAGGTGCTCTATTCGCCTGAGCTAGTAAAGCTCCAAGCAGAGGATGGCTTCCTCCGGCCTTCATGGTTCAGTCCGAGCGGACTGGTTACTTATCAAGGGGAGCAGGCGGAGGACACCCAAGCCCCCGGGGAGAGTGGGTGTGCTTTGTCCCTTATCTAATAAGGGGCTCGGGTTTCCAATACACCCGTTCCTCGCGGGCTCTGAAGTTCTCGGACTTCAGCTCCACCACCTCCGCCCGCTTACATGTTGCACATCGCGGGCTCGTAGCTCTTCGAGCTATTCTGGGCATCGAGCCCCATTTCGCATTAATGGAAGAGGCTATTACGCCTCGTACCCGTTCTCACCGGGGTCCATATATCAAGTGGCGGCGCGAAATATGGCGCATCGGCTGGGACGGATACCTATCCGGCACCCCAAGAAGGCGTCCGAGCGGCCCTCGGGTGGTTTATATAGTAGGCGCTCCGTTGCCGACCCGATCCGAATTGGCCTCCGGAGCTTGATCTGCTCCCTTGAAGAAAGCGCCTCGGTGGCGCCCATGAGCCCCGTTTGGAGAAGACAAGGCGTCCATTACTTGATGGGCGGATAAGATTAATGGCTCATTCGGCTTGACCATGTTGAGTCATGGCGAAGTGCATCAATCGAAGTGCAGCCGCTGCAATCTGAAGCCACCCCATGTGGGATTTCAGCAGGGAGGGCGATGCTACCGGCACGCGCCGCAAAGGGCGGATTGACCAGAGGATCTGGTGAAGATCTGTCGGTCTGTACAAGGGGAGAAGGAGGATTTCCTTCGTCCGAACCCGTGGATGGGTTTTCCATGGTCAATCCTAGAGGATGGGTGGCGAACACCTCAAAGGGCCTTTACCCGTATTTTGAAGTTCAAGCTTCTTACATTCGTCTTGGCGCGGGGTCTCGCCCGGTTGTGGAGGACATGGTGAGTCCTGCTCCACAACCCGAGGATCGGAATGGTCCACAGGTGCGGCCTCGAAGAGGATCCGGACATTGGGGTGGAGCTGATTGGCGGGGTGTATCACCAGCTCAGCATTGACAATGCTTTGGTAGCCATTCTGGCGGACTACCCGAGCTAAGTTCGGCATCGGTGACCACGACCAAAGTCGGACACCGTTATCCTATCCTTGCTGTTTCGACCTTCGCGAGCGATGGTATTTTGCAGGAAGCGCCATTCGGCGGAAGCGAGCCCGGCGGCCGACCTCTGAAGGTCGATCGAACTAGTAGGAGGAAAAGGCACCGTCTTGGGCGAAGCGTCACCTGAGAGGTATAGATCGTGTTTGATCTTTTGGAGCGGCGCTCGGGAAACATCTAAGTGCTCATGATTTTTATAGGAGAAAAAGCGCTCGCCCGGACTGCGGCGCTTGAAGTCCGACCCAACCAACACCAGCCGAGGTCAGCGCCCGGGTGGAGGAGAACAAGCGCAAACCTTGAACGGACCTGCTCCAGCGGAGGATACCGACAGAGCTGTCGCCACCAAGTCGAGGTGGAGGCGCTATGAATCATAAACGCCGCCGGACAGTTTTTTGAGCGTGCTTTTCCACGAGGCATTGGATGCCTTTAGCGAGGGGCAGCGCATCTCGGGCTGCTCAAAATGGTTTTACGAGCTACGGAGCGGTATGTTAAAGACATACGGGTAAGGAATTTTAATGGTTGTACACACGGTAGCCCCGAGACTTAAATTAGTTATGTTAACTGATTTGAGGATCATATTAACTGCATGCTCTTAGAGAAGAATGCCCGGCTATCCGGGGCTGCAAGATTGCAAGGCCCAACTTGGGGCTGCACTTCTGCCTTGAGGAGCAGGAAGACCCCACTGGTAACACATTTGTATAAACTAATATAAGCGTTGTGCGGCGTGCGCAGAGTCTAATAATGACCTTGTAGGTCTTTGCGAACAAGATCCGGACGAGGCAATCACTACTCATGACTAAAAGCCAGCGAAAATGTCTTTGAAACGAGTTCAGCGAGGAAAGAACAAGCTTCAAGATGCCAGCAAGCTCGCGAGAAGAGCTGAAAGGCGCCTGAGCCGAGCTGTCCGGCTCCGTTAAGGAGAATCAGCGGCCGTCGCAGCATCTATAGTAAGTGCTTGGCGAACTCTCTTAGGAAGAGGATTCGGCAAGGAAGCGATTGACATAACATGTCTTGTAGGTATACTCACGGGCCATCCTGCGGAGGAGATGCCGTATCAATGGTGATCAACTTCCCGAACTGTTGCGGCTGTGCGAGCGAGTTTGGCGAGCAATGAGTGGCGTCGTCACGGGCTTTATGGCCATCCCTCGTCCCTTGGGGCCTCGAGGATCTTGCGAGAGAAGCTACGAAGTCGGCGGCGCTTCCGTTTAATGGAAGGTTTGACCTGCCGTCAAGGTGCGAGGAGGCTTGGGCCATGGTGAAGGCAGCGGTACAGAAAGCGGATCCCAATCATATGGCGAAGTTGGATCGGTGGGCCCGGCGGAAGGAGATCCTGTGAGTTTAGTGTACAGCCAGTAGAGGCTGGCTGCTAAATTTTCCCAGCAGGGGCTGTAAGCTAGACAGCTGTTAGGCGGGATTGAGGAGAATACAATCAATGAACTTGACAATGTATGTTATCCTTTAAAAATGACATGTGAAATGTCTTCTAGCGGATTGTAGATCGTTTGTCGTGGCCGACCTTTTAGCTTCAACCTCGGGACCCGAGAGTCCGGAGTGCATCCGAATACCTTTGTGGTTAGAAATAACCGTGGTATGCATGGAGACTAGGCGTGGGGTCATTAGTGCTTTATCGGACAAGTGCCCAACTAGTTATGTTATATTACATGGTTAGTAGAAACATCTTCGGAGAGAATAGTTCGTTAAGGGTTCCTTTATTTGGGGTGGCATGCCCTAAAGTGCATGTCGGACTGCCAATGGAAGCGATAAAACATCTGGGGGCAGATGGAGAAGAAAGGTAAGTAAAAAGTCATCTTTTAAATCACCGACCGAATATTCCCTTAAGAACGCTAGCTTTCGGCTTCACCCAGTCGAGGTACACATCCGGTGACCAGCGATAACAATCGCGAGAGGTGCTCCTTTACCACCTAGCGAACAATCGGGAGCGTGGGGGTAAGCACGAGGGCGAACAACCCAGCTTGGCCAAAACTTAAGTCATATCGATGCATATAATGGCGAGTAAAAGGTACATGTGGAAGCATGACACATGTGTTGAGTATAAAACCCGTATAGTTGAGCTTACGTAAAAAGCCCCGGGAATAACGAGTGCGGTGGCACATCGTATGTATGCAAAAATCGAAAATAGGCCCGAAGGGATTTGTTAATTTTAAAAAGGATAAAAGAGACAAAGACAGCCAAAGTATAAAAGATTGGGCGGGGAAGGGGCGAACTCTTAGTCGGCACTAGGCATAGAATCATCGGATGGGCTGCGTTCCATGGGTTCGGCTCGAGTCGGTTGTCAGACACATTTTGTAGGCAGTGCGCCCGCGGTCGATGCTTGATCAATGATGAAGGGCCTTCCCATCGGGTTTGAGCTTGTCCTTTTTCTTGTCCGGCACGCGTAGAACTAGTTCACCAGCGTTATAGGTCTTGGCCCGTACTTCTACCTTTGATATCTTGAGCCTGCTCTTGGTAAAATCGGAGCGAGCCTTCCTGACGTCACGTTCTTCCTCCAATGTGTCCAAGCTGTCCTGCCGATCAAGCTCGGCTTCTCTTTCCTCGTACATGCGCTTTTCGAGGTGAGTCATGAATAATGTCGCGAGCGATCTTGCCTCTGCGCCGTATCTCATAAAAATGGTGTGAATCCGGTGAAATACGGTTAGGCGTTGTCGCAGCCCCAGTCTGGTCGAGCTCCTCGACCCATTGGGTGTCTGATTTAGTGAGTGACCTCACTAGTGCGGGTTTAATGCGCTCATTATTAGACCGTTTGCTCTTTCCACTTGACCGTTGGTTTGAGGGTGATAGTGGCGCATAGTCGAGCTTAATGCCCATATTTTTGCACCATGCCTTGACCTCATCGGCTGTGAAGTTAGTGCGTTATCGGTGATGATGCTATGGGGGACTCGTAGCGGTGTACCACCTCGATATAAAGTCTATCACTGGTGGGACTCTGCCGTTTTGACGGTTTGGCCTCTATCCATTTGGTGAATTTATCCACCATGACCAGCAGGTATTTTTCTTGTGGGTTCCCCCTTTAAGGGGTCCCACCATGTCAAACCCAGACATGACGGCGGGTAATGGGTATGGTTTTGAGGCGGTGGGTGGCATATAGCTACGATTAGCGAAGAGGCGGCAACCGGCGCATCGTTGGACCAAGTCTGTGCATCTGCCGAGCTATTGGCCAATAAAATCCGATGCGGAATGCCTTTCCTACGGGGCCGGGCTGCTGCGTGGTGTCCACCTAGTCCGGCATGGATTTCGGCCGGGAGGTTTAGCCCTTCTTCTTGGAGATACACCTTTGAAGGACTCGGTAGTACTTTTCTTATAAGTTCTCCCTCATGAACCTTGTAGGCCTTAGATCGCGGACTATCAGCGGGCCTCATTTTGGTCTTGGAAGTTCCTGCCTAAGTAAGTAGGCTAGGAAAGGTTACATCCACAGCGATTCTGCCATTATATAAGTGGCGGATTGTGTTATGTTGTCTGCTGAATCACCGGTTAGTGCGGCTCTCTCCGGTTTGTCGCTACGGACTCCTCTTCCACGATGCGGATGGCTTGAAGAGCGTTCGGGAAGATATTTGGAGGACAACATCACGTTTCGCACCGATCGTGCGAATGTCGGCCGCTTGGTTGTTATCTCGGGCTATGTGATGGAATTGAGTCCTTCAAACCGGTGACATTTTGAGGACAGCATTACGATATGCTGCCATTTTGGATCCTTGGCATCAAAGTCTCCATTTATTTGGGATATTGCGAGTTTGAATCGCGCACCTCTAGGCGTTGAATGCCCATGGAGCGCCATCCGGAGACCATGTAACAAGGCCTCGTATTGGCTGCGTTGTTGGAGTCGTGTACATTATTTGAAGTACATATTGGTTGTATCTCCGGTGGGGGCGTCGATCTGGCCTTGACCCCGATCCGACCAACATTTTGGAGCCGTCGAAGTGCATAGTCAATTGGAGTATCGCCGTACTCTTTAGGTAGTTAAACCGATCCGTTAAATGACGAAGTCAGCCAAGACTTGCGACTTTATGGCTCGTCGAGGTTTGTAAGTTATGTCGAATGGCAAGAGCTCAATGGCCCATTTGCAATCCTGCCCGTTCGTCGCGGTTATTTATAATGTCATTGAGTGGTACTTGAGGCCACTATTATCGAACACTCTTGAAAGTAGTGCGGAGTTTCGGGGCGCCATGAACACCGCATATGCTATCTTTTGATAGTGCGGATAGCAGGAGTTGCGAGGGGTTAACACGGTGGATCGTAATACACTAGTTTTGAAGAGAATTTATGCCCATACATTTGCTCGTTCGACGAGCGAGGACAGCGCTCACAACTTGATGTGTTGCGGCGATGTATAACAACATCGGTTACGCCTTGAGTGGGCGCAGCCGGGACGGTTGTTGCCAATATGGCCTTTATTTCTTGAGTCGGCGGTGGCGCATCCGTCCCTCGAAGTGTTGGTCGCCTTAGGAGGCGATAGAGAACGCCTTCTCTCTAAGCGGGAGATAAAAGCGGCTTAAGGCTGCCACGCATCTGTTAATTTTGTATTTGCTTGAGGTCCTTTGGGATATCCAAGCTGTGAGCTCGGATTTTGGCGGATTTGCTTGATTCCTCTACGGATACAATGAAGCCCAGACTTCGGTGATGCGCGAAAACACATTTCTCGGATTCAGCAATGTCATATGCTCCGGGTTGTCGAATGTGAGCCTCAAATCGTCTACTAAAGTTTCGGCGTGTTTTGTTTTGGCGACTCGTCGTCTCGTATCTCTCATTGTTTTGCCTATCTGGGTAGCGGACATGTTTGAATCATGCGCTGATATATTGCGCCCGGCGTTTTTGAGTCGAAGGAATCGTGTTGAAGCGAATGGTCCGTATGGAGTGATGAATGCCGTTGCGGCTTGATGCTTCCGCCATCTTGATTTGATGATAGCGAGTATGTATCCGGGAAGCTGTGAGTCGTGTCTGCCGTGGCATCGATAATTTGATCAATGCGGGGAGGATCCTTTGGGCAAGCCTTATTGAGGTCTTTGAAGTAGGCGAGGCGCCCGAGTTTGTCCTTCTTTGGTACCATCACCAAATTTGCTTGCCCTCCGGATGTTTGATATCTCGATGAATCCGGCTTCCAATAACAGCTAGCTCTTCTCCCATTGCTTGTCTTTTGGGCTCGGAAAATCGTCGAAGAGCACTGTTTGATCGGTTTGAATCCTTTTAGGATGTTTAGGCTGTGTTACGCCAACTGCGAGGATTCGGGCATGTCGAAGGGTGCGGCGAAGATGTCCCAATTTTCCCGAAGGAATTAGCGCTTGATCTTGGCGTCGACTTGAGGTTCAAGCTGTGCCCGATGGAGCCGTCTTTGTTGGAGTCCGTTAGGTGGACCTGAAATTTAACTATCTCATCTGCTGGTTTGAAGGAGGTGGACTTGGATCTTTATCAAGTATCCGTCGTCCTGTTTACCGTGGGCGTGGCGTGATAAGTTCCTCTGCCGCTAAGGCTTGGATAGTGCCTCGAGGGCTAGTCTGGCTGTCTTATTTTGGTAGCGGGCCTTTGTGTCCGGATCAGCAGGCGAGTGATTATTCCGCTGGGCCCAGGCATTTTGAGCTTCATGTACCCGTAATGAGGTATTGCTTGAAAAATTGTGAATGCCTCTCATCCTAATATGGCGTGATAGCCGCTGCTGAGCAGGGCTACAGGCGTGACTTCTTGGATCTGTAATTGTCGGAGGCGAACACCACATCGAGTGTGATTTTTCGGTGCAGCGCTTCGGCTAAGGATTATTCCTCTGAAGGTTTCTTTTGCTTCGCTCATCTGGCTCAATCGATTTCCATTTTCATGAGGTTTCCTCGTAAATGAGGTTTAGTCCGCTGCCGCCGTACATGAGGACCTTTGTCGATCGAAAGCCGTCCACTATGGGACTAAGTACCGGTCTTGGTGGGGCTCTGGTAGTTCGAGATGTGGGCTCGTCGCTAAGCTGAAGGTGATAGCTGTGTCGCTCCATGGATTCTGTTGCTACTTGGTAGACTTGGCGAGTTCGCGGATTATTCGTTTCGCATATTATTTGATCACGAAAGTCTCGAAGCTATTGACACCGTCTTTGGTATTGTTGGAGTGGTTTCCGGAGCTAGAAGCTCTTCGCCACTTTGGCCACTGCCGTAATATCAACATGCTCGAAGGCTATCGTTGGGACAGCTACCCCGTATTGTGAAGTTCTGAGGGTCCATTGAGCCATCCCTCGATGCAGTTCCGTTTCCCTTCTTGGGTTTTGCTTTTGATTTTTGCATCGGGGCCTGATTGTGAGGTGCCCTTTTACATGAATGGGTTTGGGGCGGATTATCCCAAAATTGATTTTCAGTTTTCGGAAACTTTCCGTCGCCTGATACTTCGCACTATGGGCGCGGATCGGTAAAAGCGTAATCTTGCGACGATCGATGGCGTTCGAGGACTCCTTGTCCGTGCGATTATTGCAGAATATTGAGATTGCGTTCTCCTCTCGGCGATCCTTTATCCTGTCCATAACCGGGAGAATCGGCCCGATAATGATGTCTTTGTTTCCGAGGCTCTTGCGAACTAGAGATAAGTTGCATATATGCAGGCGGGAGGGTGGAAAAAATCCGGATCCTGCCCATCTTTGGGCTCAATGGCGAGGACTTCGATTTGGAAGCTTGATTTCTTTGAAACAGCCCGGTAGTCGGGCGGCGCATGATTTTAGGTTCAATGCTCGATCGAGTCCATACCTCCATGGGAATCCGGCGTGGAGGTTGAGTCCGGACCAGATTGTTTTCAACAATGGCGGAAGTGCGAGTTGTTCTTCTACCACTTGATGTGGTGGGTAACACAGGAGAGTTGATCTCTCTCGGATCGGTTTAAGCCCAATCGATTGTAGTCATTGCGACTCGAGCGGCGTCACGATCAAGAGCTCGTTAACGGACAAAGAGCTCAATTGGATCTAACTGTTCGGCAGCTTTAAGGCTGACACGAAGATTGCTTCGACGACTTGAGAAGTCGTTGCGAAGCGATGGCGGACGAGCGGTCATAAAAAGCCGCCAAGCGGATTATGCGACCGGTGACGAGGGCCCTCGGTGAACACCGTCTTTGAAGGCGGGTAAAGGCATCCGCTCTATCGGCGGACGACGGAAGAACTCTCAATGAAAGCACCAATGTCGATTGTCAAAACCGGCGGATCTCGGGTAGGGGTCCCGAGCTGTGCGTCTAGGCGGATGGTAACGAGGCGAGGACACAATGTTTTACCCAGGTTCAGGCCCTCTCGATGGAGGTAATACCCTCGTCTGCTTGATTAATATTGATGATATGGGTAGTACAAGAGTAGATCTACCACGAGATCAATGAGGCTAAACCTAGAAGCTAGCCTATGGTATGATTGTTGAGATGTAATGTTGTGTCCCTCGGACTAAAGCCCTCCGGTTTATATAGACACGGGAGGCTAGGGTTACTGAGTCGGTTACAATGGTAGGAGATCTACATATCCGTATTGCCAAGCTTGCCTTCCACGCCAAGTAAAGTACCTTCCGGACACGAGCTGGAGTCTTCAATCTTCTATCTTCGTAGTCTGGGAGTCCGGCGGATATTGATAGTCCGGCTATCCGACACCCCCTACTCCAGGACTCCCTCAATGGGCGTGCTTCCTGTTGCGCCCACCGGAGAGCATCTCAAATATGTGGTTCAAATGCACTTTCCCCAAGAGTATGAGGGACTCCTTGCCGGGCTCAGAATTGTGGTGGAATTGGGAATCAAGAAATTAATCATCCGTGGAGACTCGTAGCTCTTGGTGAGGCAAGTCAATAAGGATTACCAGAGTATGTTGATGGAAGCATATGTAGAGGAGGTGAGAAAGCTGGAAGAGCACTTTGATGGGTTACAAGCGAGCACATGTGAAAGTGCAACTATCCTAGGTGGTTTTGGTAATTCATAACAACATATAGCTCATTGAGCTAATGCTATTCAAGACTATTATTTGAGGAAAGCTCAATGAATGGCATGGCATGGATGATGAAAGTGGATCCTCAAAATACTAAGGACAAAGGATTGGCTCAAGCTCAAAAGCTCAAGACTCTTCATTTTACATTTTAGTGATCCAAGATCACATTGAGTCTATAGGAAAAGCCAATACTATCAAGGAGGGATGAGGTGTTGTAATGAGCCTCTTGCTTCATGTGCTTAGTGATATGCTCCAAAACCCTTAACTACTTTCCCACATCCACAAATGACCTAAACCCAAGCCAAAATCGGTCACACGATTCTTCCTATCGGCGCCACCGATTCCAAAAGTCATAGCCCTTGCCACAAACCCTAAGCAAATCGGTCTTACGATAGGGATCTCGGTCTCACCGAGATGGGGTTATAATCTCTCTGTTTCCCTTAAGTAGCGTTTTGGTCTAACGAAGTGAGCAATCGGTCCCACCAAGATTGCAATGTAAACTCTCTGTTTCCTTTTTGTAACATTTCGGTCTCACGAAAAGAACCGTCGGTCCCACCAAGTTTACGACCAACTCTCTGGAAAGCTTATTACCAAATCGGTCTTACGAGTTTGTATGTCGGTCTTACGAGATTACGTTATGCCTAACCCTAACGAATCGGTCTCATCGAGATGCATGTCGGTCCACGAAAATCACTAACGGTCACTAGGTTTACTAAATTGGTGCGACCGAGTTTAACGATTGGTCCCACGAGTTTAGTAAATTGTGTTATATGGTTAGATTTTGTGTGGAGGCTATATATACCCTCCACCTCCTCTTCATTCGTGGAGAGAGGCATCGAAACGAACCTACACTTCCAACTTACCATTTAGAGAATGAACCACCTACTCATGTGTTGAGGCCAAGATATTCCATTCCTACCATATGAATCTTGATCTCTAGCCTTCCCAAGTTGCTTTCCACTCAAATCTTCTTTCCACGGATCCAAAACCTATGAGAGAGAGTTGAGTGTTAGGGAGAATATCATTTGAAGCACAAGAGCAAGGAGTTCATCACCAACACACCATTTAATTTGTTACTTCTTGGAGAGTGGTGTATCCTAGATTGGCTAGGTGTCACTTGGGAGCCTCCAACAAGATTGTGGAGTTGAACCAAGGAGTTTGTAAGGGCAAGGAGATCCCCTACGTGAAGATCTACGCTAGTGAGGCAAGTCCTTAGTGGGCGGCGGCCATGGTGGGATAGACAAGGTTGCTTCTTCGTGGACCCTTAGTGGGTGGAGCCCTCCGTGAACTCGTCAGCCGTTACCCTTCGTGGGTTGAAGTCTCCATCAGCGTGGATGTCGATAGTACCACCTATCGGAACCACGCCAAAAACATCCGTGTCTCCAATTGCGTTTGAATCCTCCAAACCCTTCCCTTTACTTTCTTGCAAGTTGCATGCTTTAATTTCCGCTGCCTATATACTCTTTGCATGCTTGCTTGAATTGTGTGATGATTGCTTGACTTGTTCTAAAATAGCTAAAATCTGCCAAACTCTAAAATTGGGAAAAGGTTAAGTTTTATTGGTCAAGTAGTCTAATCACCCCCCTCTAGACATACTTCAAGGTCCTACAAGTGGTATCAGAGCTTTGGTCTCCATTTGCTTTGATTTCCATAGCTTTTGGTGGTCATAGCCTTGGTTTCACAACTTAGGAGAGTATGGCGTCTAGCGAGGAAATTATCACCATAGAGATCCTTACTTTGATGGTACTAATTTTGCTAGTTGGAAGCATAACATGAAAATGCATATTCTTGGACATAACCCGCCGTTTGGGCAATTATTTGTATTGGCTTGCAAGGTGAATTCTTTGATGGGAAGAACCGAACCGTGAAGCTAATGCGAAAGAATTGAAGATCTTTGCAATACAAGCGCTCAAGCTTGTGACACTACGAGGAATCGATGGTTTTGCGTCTGGCGTTCTGAGACGGCAAGAGAAATCTGAGCGGCAAAGGCTTTGCCGTCGGCTGATTGATAGCAAAGCTAGGCGGCGAAGCATAAATCGGCAAAGCGAGGACTTTGCCGTCGGCTCTTCTCGAGGCGAGCGGCAAAGACTTTGCCGTCGATGAACATGATTTGCCGTCGACCATAGAGTGTAGATGGCAAAAAAAAGTACGCCCTAAGAGGCGGGCGCCGTTACAATTTGCCATCGGGCTTTATGCTCGGCGGGACGGCAAAAGCAAAAGCTTTGCGTCGACTTTCCGTCAAGCGAGGCGGCAAAGTCTTGCGTTTTGCCGTCTGGCAGGCGAAAGTAGATGGCAAAGCCTTACATTTTGCCGTCGGTGACCCAAAAGCGAGCGGCAAAGCCTCATTTTGCCGTCGAGCGTCCCTTGAGCGAGGCGGCAAAGTCTTGCGCTTTGCCATCGAGAGACCTATTTCAATGACAGCAAAGGCTGTGCACTTTTTTGCATGACTCATATATATTTGGCACACAATATATATCATAATTTTAACACAGTTTGTATACACAATATATATCATAAATTAGCACAGTTTCTATACACAATATATATCATAAATTAGCACGGTTTCTATACACAATATATATCATAATTTGGCACAGTTTGGATACACAAGATATATCATAATTTGTACAGATGACACAATTCATAGCTTTGTTCCATAGCAAATCGACACATTTCATAGAACTGTTCCATAACACATTCATATCAAATACCCACAGTATACCAAATGCCCATAGCGAGCTAGTCCATAGCAAATATAAGAGTACAAACTTTTCCATAGCAATAGTACAAAGTTTTCCATAGCAAATGAACAAAGCAGGCATCGATTACATAAAATTTGGCACTACAACAAATGTCTTCATGTCCATATCATAGTCCAAGAGCATCTGTATGGCAACCTACAAGATGAAATCATCAACATGTCAAATTTTGGCATAATAAAAAGGGCTTTAAATCATCAAGATGCGAATAGACAAAAGAAAGTGCTTGAAGACCTGTCCATTTTGAACATGTCAATTTAACATTCTAGATCATTAAGATCTTCAAGAATGGTCTCTAAATCATGAAAACAAATAGCTACTTGTTTCTACTTATAAGATTGATTCATTTTAACACTGTAAATCATGAATATCTTCAAGAATGCATATAGCTAATTAAGATCATGGTTGAAATGGTTCAAATCTATCATGGTTTCAAATGGTCTCTACTTGTCTCTATTATAAGTTTGATCTTCAAATGGTTCAAGCGGTCTCTACTTACAAGTTTCTAAATCATGGAGATCATCAAATGGTCTCTAAATCATAAAAATAAATAGCTATGTGTCTCTAATTATAAGACTGATTCAACTTAACACTCTAAATCATGAATACAAATAGCTTCAAGTGGTCTCTAAATCATGAAAATAAATGGTCTCTACTTGTTTCTACTTAAAATTTGATCTTCAAATCGTTGAATGGTCTCTACTTGCAAGATTCTAAATCATGGAGATCTTCAAATGGTGTCTAAATCTTGAAAATAAATAGCTACTTGGCTCTAAATCATGAATATCTTCAAATGGTCTCTAAATCATGAATATCTTCAAATGGTCTCTAAATCATGAATATCATGGAGATATGTAGGCACTAACCATACTTGATCTCAAAGATTAGGAGAACCACCATGGTCATTGGCATTTGGGCACTGGTGCATGTGAAGATCCAGCATTATTTGACCCATGGCCTGATTGATCTTTGCAAAGCATTACATAGTTAACACAAAACTCGGACTAAGAAATGCAATAATGGTGCATGCAAGTATTTGGATAACTAACCATAGGGGTGAAGCAATGTTAGGCATCTGCATAGCGGGCATACCATTACAGGTACAATAAGCACGCAAATTATGTTTGAGGAGTGAAAGTTAGAGTCTTGGTAGTAAAAGACTAGATGTCGTGCAAGGCTATTAAGGAACTAACATAAACATTGCAAAATCTTTGTGCATCCTCTCATCCGCTTGTCGCCTCTCCTCCGCCCTCTTCTCATCCGCCAATCGCCTCTCCTCCGCCAACCTCTCCTCCAACTTCTCATCTAGAAGTCGCCTCTGCTCCTCTAGTCGAGACTACAGAATATGGCATTGCAATCACACCTTCAAATCCAACACTAAGAATTAAAATAAGCATACATAGAAGGACTTGGATAGAATACCTCCATCGCAACCATTCTTTGAGTCGGCGTTGACATATAGAAGATGTTGAGATACGGCCGAGCTTTGTACTCGGGAGAGTGCGATGGGAGGACCTAGGAAACATGCCACCTCAATCGCTTCCTTGCCATGTTTCCTACCACCTCCGAGATCATAACCACCTCGTGGTCAAGGGGCTCGATGTCACATCATACTCAGGCCCTCTCATCTCTTTTGCCTTCCTTTTAAATTTGTCCATTCGATCGTGGCGGTCTTGCTTTGGTGTAGGCGGGCAATGTGTCATTCTCATCGTGAGGCGTGGCAGATCGGAGCGATCCCTTATGGGCCAGCGTCGCCATACAAAAGGTTGGGCTCCGGGCCTTATTGTGAGGCACGCAACCAAAGCAACATGATTAAGACTTCATCATAAGGATTGGCAACATGTATGACAAGAAAAAGCTTATGAAGAACAAATCGATGGGAAGAAAGACATACCCAGCGTTGGCGAACCCCTTAAGGTTCAAGCTGCCTTGATGGTGTGGTGGATCCTCCATTCGGCTCGCCGATTTTTATAATCTAGGTTTTCTCCTATACTCTTGAACACCGGTAGTCCATGATCCGCTCGGCCTCCCCTTGTCGACACACCATCTCGGAGTAACCTAATTGATCAATTGCATCTCATATACATCAAAAAGAAATTGAGTGCCGACTGTTGAGAAATAACAAGCATGAACATGCTTTACCTTCATGTACTCTTCCTTCTTAAGATGGAGGTTCCTACATGGTTTCTTATCAACACTCCTATAGCCTTGAGTTGCCTTATACTTGCGGACGGCTAAAGGCGCGCCTCATGCATCAGATTGCGCACAAGCTTCTTGCAATGGTGGTTGGCGATTGCTCGTGCCTCCTCCAAGTTCCCATGCTCGCATCTATAGAAATCCTGCAAATACCTTGAGACCAATCAAGATTAGGCAATTGACTAGCTATGAATTATAGATATGTAGTGTGTGAAGGAAACTTAATGATTACCCAAAGTTCGGCAAAGACCGCTCCGCTTTGTTGTGAAACTTCGATGTTGTTGGCTACACCAAGATCCTCACAGGCTATGTAGTGGTACCAAGTCCGTCTTTGGCTGTGGAACATTGCCCTCCCGAGCAAAGTAACCATGCGAGGTAATGCTCCCTCAAGAGGATCCCAAGGGCGCCATTAACGAGCGGTGCTTCTTACAGGAATCTACAACTATCGTCTAACCGCTACATAATGAGAAGCCAAAGTTATTAGCAATTATCATAAACATTGAAGGTAGAAAATGGGAAGCCAAAGTTAGTTTACCTTTCTCCATATGGAGCAATACATGGCCTCTGCTCGGCAGGGAAGCCCTGGATGCAGGAGCCTTGGCGCTGCACGCATGTACAGTTCGACCCTCCTCAACTTGGATAAAACCATCATTCTCCTCGTGGGTGGTGGGGCCCCGACCGATCCTCATCCTCCACAGGCCCCGACCGATCCTCATCCTCCTCCGTGACAACCGCTCATCCACCCTCTCCTCCTCGAGACATGGGGAGTGAGACACCGGCTCGTCCTCCACCCCTCATCCTCGGGTGGTGTCACGGCAGGTGGTGGCGAGGGAGGCGAACAGGTTTCTCCTAGCCTTTCCTCGACCTCTTCCCGGCCTCTTCCTTTTACTCCATGAGCTGCGAGGAAGCTTTGAGGAGGATCGTGAAAAACTGCCAATCAAATTTCTCGCTAGAAGTGGGGACTTATTTGCGGGTTACCCTTTTCGATGCAAGCCCACCATGCTTCACTCACCTGCCATGACAAAAAGTAAGCAGTTAGTACAAATGTAACATTATAGTTCAAATAAATAAGCATAAGTCCAAGAATTGGCGCAATGAGAATTACTAAAGGCAATTATAGTACAAATACATTATAGTTGAAATAAAAAGCATAAGTTCAAAGAATTGTCGAAATGAGAATTACTAAGGCAATTATAGTACAAATACATTATAGTTGAAATAAAAAGCATAAGTTCAAAGAATTGTCGAAATGAAATTACTAAGGCAATTATAGTACAAATACATTATAGTTGAAATAAAGAAGCATAAGTTCAAAGAATTGTCGAAATGAGAATTACTAAGGCAATTATAGTACAAATACATTATAGTTGAAATAAAGAAGCATAAGTTCAAAGAATTGTCGAAATGAGAATTACTAAAGGCAATTATAGTACAAATAGTACATTATAGTTCTCATAAATAAGCATGCGTTCAAAAATAATACAAATTCAACGTTCATTACAACATGCTGATGATCATTCGGGTCATGGTAACCCAACTAGTACAAAATCAACATTACAGTTCAACACTAGAACTAAAAATAGTCGGGATCATCGGATCACAATCCGTATCTTCTTGAGGTCAGTTTGGGACTCATCGCCGGTATCCAGCGTGTCGTCAAGGATGTCGTCCTCGTGTTCACCGTCATCGTCACTATCATCGGCAATGCCTAGACGTAACCGTTCAAGCATTGATAGGTCTTCCACGTTCGTAACCTCTTCTTCCTCTTCGGCATCTTCTTCATCATTGTCAATGTGTACTTCCATGCATGGATGGATGTTGGGACGGCCTCTAGGCCCATGTTCTTCTTGGAAGAATTCTCCATCATATGTGTCGGGGTTGATGTGAGGTTCATAATCCTCTTCATTGGGGGAGGATGTTTACGATGTGGCGGCACATCGTACCGACATCCCAACCCTTGAGTACTTCTTTTGGCATGAATACTTGAGATAAAAACCTATATACTTTGTTGAGCCACAATATAGACATCTTAGCATTCTATTTTGCTGCCTTGTCGAATTTCGACTTGCCCAATATCATCTCTTCGCCTAACCTTCTCGGATCAAACCAATGGCATTTGAAGGCGGCGACTTTTGGAGGATTTGCCCCAAAGTAATGCAGTTCATATATTTCATCAACTCTTCCATAATACTCAACTCCATTGCAAATAGCCGACACTCCGGTGTTTCTTGTTTTAGAACGGCCCGGCGTTCCTCGTTCCCATGTGTGCGGAGCGATACCCATTGATGTCGTAATTATCGAGCGTCCGGCGTTATAGTCTAACCCATTAGCAACTTGTTTCAATTCTTTGTCCAATATTGGCGCACCCTACAAGTTTAAGCGGAAAAGATTATTGTATTAGTGCCCGTAATACCAACTTCAAGTCTACATAATAAAAGTATACCTTTGCTCTGAACCAAGAAATGAAACCGTAATTGCCGTCTCCTTCCAACAAGAACTCATACTCTTCAAGTGAATCAGGTTCGACCCTCCATCGGAGAATTGGGCAGCGAATTCACTTTGCAATGAAAATGGCGGAGTTAGATACAAACATATGAGTAGATGTTACATAATGTACCAATCACTTACTCAATGTCGGCCGCACTTCTTTTAGGTTGGTGAGGATATACAGCGTGGCGATCTCCACTCTTTTGGATCAATATCTTTGAACGAAGCACCCACAGTGCGAGTTGGCCTTTGAAAAGGCTGAGCTTGGATTCATGCACAGGGTGCTTGATGTTATGTGAGACTTTGCATTATGCAAGCTTGGAATATTAGCGCATAGCGTGATGTGCTGAAGTTTGACATCTCCTCCGCCAAGAATGCCTCGGCTATGGATGCTTCAATTCTCGTTTATTTCTACATTTAGCTCGAAGAGTCTTTTGCATTCTCTCAAGTCCATAGCACCAGCAGTTCGCAGAGGCCACCCATTCTTACCTCGGAAGGAGGTGTAAAATCATATGTTCCATCGGATTAAAGAAGCCGGTGGAAAGATCTTCTCTAGCTTGCGGAGCAACTCGAGGCCCGTTTTTCCATGTCATCTATCACGGTAGGAGATACTTCTTTAGCACAAAGAACACGGAAGAAATAGCTAAGCCTGCCAATACTTCCCAATCATCCTCGGGGATATAGCCTCGAATCATCACGAGCATTAACCGCTCAAGCCATATGTGCCAATCATGACTCTTCAACCCGAGCTTGGTTTATCAAGATTCACTGCCCTCATTAGATTCATTGCATACCCATCGGGGAACAACGAGTTTTGAACCACATGAGTATCTCCTTCTTTTGTTCCTTGTAAGAACAAACCTAGCCCGTGGCATTGTCCAATTTTCCGGCCCGCGGGTTGCATAAGTTTTGTTTGGGTCTATCACATAGCTTCATCGGATCAAGTCGGCCTTAGTATTATCCGCCGTCATCTTGGGAATGTTGAACAATGTGCCAAAAATGGCCTCGGCAATATTCTTTTCGATGTGCATTACATCAATGTTATGGGGAAGCTCGAGCTGGTGGAAGTAGGGAGATCGAAGCATGGCTTGTGAGTCCAGCGTGTAGTTCATTATATCGGAAATACCACAGACGGTTGGGATCGGTGGAGAGCATTTAATTCATCACGAATCTGTTCACCCGTCATCTCGGTGGTGCAGTGTTCGACAACTTCACCTTTCATGAAGTTCATCTTGTCTAGTCTGAATGGATGGTCGAGAGCAAATGTTGTCTATGGAAATCAAAGCAAGAATACTTGCCACAATCTTGTAATAGCGACATAAGGCTCGCCTTGCATCTTGGGCATAGGAACCTCCATGCACGAGACCACCATGAAAAGTGAATAGGCTGGTAGGTCATGCAATGAGTCTTGGTACCAAACATGCATTGTGAAGTTTTTTTGCTAACAGCGTCGTATGTCCGTATCCCATGCACCCAAGCTTCTTTCAAGTCATCTATCGGTGGCTGCATGTACACATTATATTCTTCCCGGATACTTGTGCCTGGAACTATCAACGATAGGAATATGTGCTGCGTTGCATCGGGGCGCTTTGGGGGAGGTTGAGTGGAACAACAAACACAGGCCAACAACTATATGTCTTTGACACCATACCAAGCGGATTGAACCCGTCTAGTCGATGGCGATTCGTACATGCTTTGCCTCTTACGCTTTACGATGATGTATTCGATCGAAACTCTTCCATGCTTGGCCACAAGCGCATGTACCATCATCGGCCTCCATGATCATCCTTGTCGGGTCTTTTCCCATATTTGTGCCATGTCATCATTTTGGCGTATCTTCGTTCAAGAAAAGTCGTTGAACTCTTGGCAACCTTTGGAATATACCGAAGAACATTTGCGAGGACTTTGCTTTGCTTCTTCACACCATCACGAGGTCTCTCTCAACATACCTAGAGGCTTTGCACTTGGCACGATTACTTTCGTCGGCATACTCTTTTGTAAATAAGAGACATCCGTTTGGACAAGCATGTATCTGCTCATAGGGCATCTTAAGTGCCGCGGAGGATTTTCTTTGCTTCGTACCAACTTTTAGCCATTTGTGACCTTTAGGAGAGAGCTACTAGCGGTCATCATCGAATTAAAGCAATCTCTGCTAATGTTGAACTAGGACTTTAGAGACATTGCTCGTGTGATGGTATCTAGTTGACACTGTGTCGTGTGCTCGTGAAGAGGTTGTTGTGACGAATTCAGCATTTCTAGGTAAGCCCTCGCGGACTCCTCCGGTTCTTCCTCTGATCCCTCTTCATGTGCATCGTTGAAGTCAGCTACCATGTCGGCGATCCGGTACCATTGTCATCGGTGCGCCCGGCGAACCACCTCCTCTACGCTACGTTCGGGCTCGCCATGAAAGGTCCACCGAGTATACCAGTCTTAAACCCGTGCTACGCGGTGTTTACCCATCGTCTTCTTCATTGTTCTATATCATTCTTGCACTTCAAGCGGGGCACCAACTTTTCTCTTGCCACTAGCAAATGCTGCCTCCACAAATTCATTGGTCTTCATCACCCATTCAGCGGTCATGCCGGCTGACTAGGGTGGCGGTGTACATCCATACGATCACCCATACTTGCACTAACAGTAGATACACCAAATTTATATTCATCAAGTTATGTAAAATGTAATTGCGACTAGATACACAAGTAATTGCTTTTGTCATATTATTCATATAGTTTTATTTTTACCATACAAAAGAAACATGCATTCATGGGTTGAATCCTATCTCTAATAGGTAAAGATGGGTCCTAATCCCACCGAGATGCGTGTATATTGGGTTTGTTTCCGTGCTCTACTCGATGCGAGGCAAAATTTTGGCAGCACCTCCGCTGTTCTCTAGATACGTCTCGGCAACAAGCCGAGAGAATGTGTACCGGAGAACAATGGGGAGTCTTGGCAAAATTGATTGAACGAAATAAGCTGCGAGGAAGCAAACAATACTGCGTAAACTATCCATGGATAACATGGACAATTGAAAGACAGCGGTTATAAATATGCAAATACATGCATATTTATAAATGTCACCCTTCGACAGGGAAACGCCTAGATTCTGTGACTTAACATGAAAATAAAATCTAGTGGCATTGGCACGACGGCGGAACGAGTAAATAGGGGAGTGGTGATGACGGTCGAGCTCACCCTAGATGATCCGTAGAAGCGGTAGTGAGGCGGCGATGGCGGCAACAACAGGACCAACGGTGCCTGGAGGTGAAAAGATTGATCCTGCACATCAAAGCACCGGCACAACCAACATAAGCACTTTCATGAAAAAATTTGAGCAGAAACAAAGATGAACAAGTATAAAGAAAGGATGCATCAATCTTCTTCATATAATTGGTTTACCTACAGATCTTATGGACAAGCATTTGAACAAAGCAACACTCCTAAAACCAAAGATATACAGTATCTACATTTTAGTTACAATATGGATCAGATTTACCTATATTTAATCCACATCATTATTGTAAATGTACTACATGATAAGCATGAAATCCTTGTTGCCATTAATTACTTTATATGGTGGCAACAATATTCTGAATACAATTTTCACTTGAACTTTTGACATACTCTAATTGCTCAACCCAAGATTTCCTTTAGTTATAACAACAATACTATTTCCATGCTAACAATCATCAACGAGAACTAGATTCTGATTCTTTTCCCCATCTCATCATGCTAAGGAGTGCAAAATCATCAGAACAGAATTTGGGGCCGTGCATCCATCTGAAGACAACCGTGCATCCATCCATGCAGCCGTGCATCCATGCAGGAGTGCAAAATCATCAACAGAACAATACTAAGGAGTGCTAAGGAGTGCATGAAATCGATCAATACATCCATCCATGCATCACGGGATCAGCGAGAACAATACTAAGGAGTGCTAAGGGTGCATGAAATCGATCAATACATCCATCCATGCATCTGGGATCAATAGAACAATACTAAGGAGTGCATGAAATCGATCAATACATCCATCCATGCATCTAGAGGCGAGAGGGGTAGGTAGGAGAGGGAGATGCTCACCGTGGGGGCAGATGGGGGCGGAGGGAGATGGTGTCCGTGACCGTGCAGCTCTGGCAGCGGTGAAGGTGGTGCCCACGGCTGTTGTGCCCTCGGTGTGGCGGAGAGTGATGCCCGGCAGCGGTGGCGCGGTCTTGCGATCGCGCTAGAACGCGGGGAGGAGATTCGTGACAGTGCGGCCATTGGAGGAGGGTTGAGGCGCGGTGTAGGAGGGCGTGGCGGCGGCTGGAGAGCAACAATGCGGCTGGCAGCGGCGGGCTGGAACCCTAGGTCGTGGCCTTTCGATCTCTATTCTGTTGGTGCGGGTCGAGGAGGCGGCGCTGATTTTTTAAATCGCGTTGGGCTGGGCTGTAGTACTATCGGACTAGGCTGTTTTGCCGTCTGCCCACAGTCTGGTGGCGGCGAATCCGTTTTTAGAGACGCGTCTTGTCGTGGCCGTGTTTTTACCGTCTGCAAGTTAGGGAGCTGACGGCGAACTCTAACATTGCCGTCGATTAGCAGACGAGTTGTGATAAAATACTGCTTGGCTTGGCGTCGGTCCGGTGCCGACTTTGCCGTCGATGAAAGTCGAGAGAAGGACGGCAAAGAACACGTCTTTGCCGTCTGTCTTATTTTTGCCGTCACCTTTTGCGTAGGTTCGCCATCTGGAATTCTTTGCCGTCTGTTATTCATTTGTTTTGCCGTCGGTGATTCTTTGCCGTCGACCAGCGGCAAAATATCTCTTCCGTCTACCCGATGATATCTTGTGACAAAGAACCTCATGACGACAAACTAGCTTATTCTGTAGTGTGATATCATCTTCAATGGATTGTGCCTCGAAGAATTCAACAAAATCAGCCGTCTTGAGAATGCAAAGGAAATTTGGGATACGTTGATTGATATGCATGAAGGTACCGAGTCCGTCAAGGAATCCAAGTTGCATGTGCTCCAAAGTCGACTTGACAAGTTCAAAATGAAGGATGGTGAAGGTGTAGCTGAAATATACTCTAGGCTTGCTCTTATCACAAATGAGATTGCGGCTTAGGGAGTGAAGAGATGACCGAAAAATTCATCATCAAGAAGATTCTAAGAGCATTGGATGGAAAGTATGATACCGTGTGCACATTGATTCAAATGATGCCAAACTAGAAAGATCTCAAGCCAACGGAAGTCATTAGAAGAATTGTTTCTCATGAGATGTCACTCAAGGATAAGGAGGAACTTCACAACAAGTCAAGTGGTGCTTACAAAGCCTCAAGTGAAGCCCTGTCGGGGGTTGGGTGCGACATATGCCAAAGGATGGCTTATCATGGTGGGGGCGAGTAGAACGTCGCGGTGCTGAAGCAGGATGAGGCTAAGACATGCCTTGTGAATCTTACCCAACCGGGGCTCTCGAGGAGATAACACCCCTACTGCTGCTCTGCGGGGTCTCCGCATGATCACTAAGGCAAAGTGAATACAAGCTTGCTACTAGAGCTGTTTCTGGAGGTAGGAGAGGGCACAGCTAGCTCTATCCTTCCTATGTGATCTGTCTAATGCTAATGGATGCCAACCCTTTGCATGGGTGCCCTGGGGGTTTTATATAGGCCTACCCCCCAGGGTTACAACGGTAAAACTGGCTAGAGTCGGGTCCCGCCATCATCTCTCGGTAGCCGTCTTCTCCGCCGACTCACAGGGCCCGCCATTGGTGGGTCCCGCCGACTAACCTGAATGCGAGGCGTCGGCCGTGTCTGCTTGTGGCCGGGTCTTGCAGCTGCTGATTACTATAGCCGTGCTTCTAATAGCGTGGGCTTGGTCATGGGGTCATGGCAACAATGCCGCCGCTTTGGAGGCGATCTTATTGCCATTCCTACATACATCTGAGTTAATGGCGTGTGGGGCACTGGGAGGGCGGTGACTCTGAGGGCCGACTCCCAATGGGTCCGACTCTCGGCACTCTCGCTGTCTTCAATACTCTCGCTGAGTGGCAGGTCCCGCCGTCTCCGGGCCGTCTGAGATAGGAGAGTCGTGAGCCTGAGGGCCCGCCCAAGGATGATGTCGAGGGCTGGCATGGCAGATGCATGTTGGCGGAGATCTCCACAGTGCAGCGCCTTGTGGCCATGCCCGCCTTTAAGTGTCGGGGTGGTTGGCGTCGCGGGCCGACTCCCCATAGTCGGCTTCCTCGTAGTCGCCTCTGGGACTTGGCTTGAATGGGAGTCGCCTCTGGGACTCGGCTTGAACGGGAGTCGCCACGGGGACTCAACCATCTTGGAGTCGCCTCGGGGACTCGGCTCAAATCTTCAGGTCGCCGTGGGTACTTGAGGCGCGATCTGCCCGATGTCTTGAAAGGTTACGGGACTCGGGTTAGCCTACCGTGGTCCATTACTCCGCAGTAGTCCCGAGCTGGTGAGGCTCCGAAGGTGATCGTCGTGCGCCTCAACAGTTTCATCCTTAGAAGAGGAATCGAGGCCTTGATGGCCGTCTTCCTTTGGGCGGCCGGTTGGGTCGGTTCCGTCGAAAAGCCGTCTTGCCTCTCGAGGAGTTTGAGCGTCGCGGTGGGAACGGTGGCGTGCTGGCTTATTGCCGCCCCCCGTCAGCAACCCGTCGCGCGGTGCCGCGTGGCGAGGCGATCTGCTGCCCTACGCGCATGGCGGGGCAGGCGTCGGCGAGGCCCGCCACTCTGCGCCTCGGGCGCGAGCGGATCCGCTTCTGGCCGTGCGGCGGTTGGGTTCCCAGCGTCGTTCTGCGTAGTAACCCGTGGGTTTAATCGTGGGGGGCGTGGGGTCTCGCGCGCAGTTAATCCCACGCCGCCCCATCGGCTTCTCAGCCTACGGGCCTATAAATAGGTGGGGGGAGCGGGACGGTGAAGCGCGCGCTCGTTCTTCCCTGCTTCCCCCGCTTCCTCTGCCTCTTCTTCTTCCTGTCTTCGCCGCGCCACGCCGCACCGCACCGCAGCGATGAGCTCTTCCTCCTTGGCAACCTTGTCATCCGCTCGGTGGCGTGGGATTGTTCGGGGTGGATGATAGCGCCATCGAGCACCTCTGCGGGCCAGCGCCGGCTCCTGGCGCGCGCAGTGCTTGAAACCCCGCCCGCGCCGGAGGGAGATAAGGCGGCACGAAGAAGGCGGCGGGTCATATTCGCTCGCACCTCATGCGCGGCATGGGCCTGCCGGCGAGCAGCTTCCTCCGCTCTTTCTTGGAGTTCAGCGGACTCCAGCCACCACCTCAACCCGAACACGGTGGTGCTGCTGGCCGCCGCCACCACATGCGAGGTTTTCTCGGCGTTCTCCCCACCCTCGAGTTGTGGGGAGAGTTCTTCAATCGGCTCGGCACGCTGCGTTGCCGGCATACCCGGCTTGATCGGTGCCTTCATCGCCATCTTGGGTCGACCATCGACAACCTTCCCTCCATCGCGCTGATCAAGTCGGTGAAGATGTGGCAACATTCATACTTCTCGTGAAGAATGTCACCACGAGGCGACTAGGACAACTGCCGCACTATGAAGCAGCCGCGCCCGGTGGGAGGCTTCAGCTGGTCAATCGGGCCAAGGCAGCTCTCTGCCCGGCACCGCTGCCGTCGCCCGACTCAGAAGTCTTGGCCGATCGAAGGCTGGTCGAACCGACTTCTGGCGCGCCGTGGCGCGTCGAGTCCTCCCTCTCAAGGCCGACCTCATCGATCTGTCGGATGGCGATCGCCAGACTGAGCGGATGAGCACACAGGAGATGCCCCGCGGAGTGGCGAACATGGTGAATCACATCGCGAACAGCGAGCTCACGGAAGGCTGGCAGTTCGGCGAGGCCGTACTCACGTGCCAACCCTCGCACTGTGGTAAGTCAAATCTTTTGTTTTCTATTTTTCTTTATAGCGAATCCGTCTTGATCTTCTTGGTTCTTGAGTGAGAACCCCTCATCATCAGCTTGCGGCCAGGCGCCCCAGGCCCGCCCGCGAGTTCTTGCGGACCGTCGTGAGCGACATCGGCGACCCGACTTGGGGAGGCGGCGATGCCGGCCCGAAAAGCGGAGGAGGAGGCGGAAGCGACCTCGGCCCTCGGCAACCTTCGCCGTGGCCGGAGGGCGGGGCAGCCAGCGAGTTGTCCAGCGCCGCCAACCAGCCAGCCATCAGCCGCGAGTTCCTCCGTGAGAAGGTCGCCGTACCCTCTGTCATGGGGTCGGCTGGGCGTCCGTAACACCGCGGATTGACCCTGCCGCCGACCTCTGGGAGGCGGACGGGCGCAGCAGGAGAAGCCTTGATGAGGAAGAGGCCGACCGGAGAAAGGCGGAGGCGAGGCGGCGACCTCCGCCTAGAAAAGCTGGAGGCGAAGCCGCTGCCGCAACAAAACAGCGGTGGAGGAGACCGTCGCCGCCGGTCGGCGCTGCTTGTCGTCCGCTGAACTCCAGCGCCACCACCCCGGAGTTCACAGGGGAGACAGGAGAAATCGTGAGGAGCACTCCATCATGGAGAAGGGCGGTGGCGAGGCCTCCGCGTCAGACGGGCAGCCTCGCCGCCACCACCGCCGCCTCCGCCGCATGGCAAGCAGCTAGTGGGCCCTCAGTCTGCCGGTGAGGGCGAGGCGGTGGCGGCTTCTTCTTCAAGTCGCCTCACCGGTAGCGTCGCCCGCCTTGCAAAAGCGATCTCGCGCCACGCCCCTTGAAGCCGGCGCCGCCAGCTCGGCCATTCAGATCTTTGAGGCATCAAGTGCCGCGCCTACTAGATGGGTGCAAGGCGGCGGCAGTCCGCTGAACCCGAGCGCTCACTGGGCGTGCGGCGAAGCTGAGCGGCGAGGCCATCCAAGGCTGTACCAGGGCTCATCTGGCGTCGCGAGCGTCTATCCGGGTATGTTTTTATTTTTGTCTTTGTCTCTTCTCGTTCTTCTCTGTGAGAGGCGCTAAGCTCACCTGCTGAGTGTAATCCTCGAGTTTGGGACGGCTGCTTGCGCGAGCAGCCGAACTCAATCTGCAGTTCCTCATTTTTCTCTTTGTCCAATTTTTTGTTGCAGGAGTATCACAACCTCCCGTCACCACCTTCAACCGTAACATTGGCGGTGGAAGCGGACTGCCGACTTGCCGGAGGCCGTAGTAAGTTCTTCTTCTTTTTTTGGCGGTGGCGCATCAGCGGGCTGTAATCCCAGATTGGATGGCTGCTGGCGATCGGGCGGATCTTCTGGCGACCTTGTTGTTGGCGACGCGTCTTTTCTCTTTGTTTTCAAAGGCCAATGCCGCTCTTGAGAGCAGTCGAGGCAAAGTCGGCACGGCTCTTCGTGCCAAGGAGGAGGAGTCGGCAAGCTTGCCAAAGCGCAACTTCTTGGCGGCGGTTGGCGGGCGAAGGAGCTCTTGAAGGCGGCTCGGGGCGAGTGGGGAAGAAAGACCGCTCTCTGGCGAGTTGAGATGGGCGCTCCTCTGGGTGACAAAGGCGATCTGACTTCCGACTTCCACGAGATCGAGGACATTGTCGATGGTGAGTTTCTTTGCTTTCTTTCCTCGAGCTGCCGACTGTAAGTCAGGCCGACTGCTGATTTTCTCTTTTGCTTCTTTCTGTTTTGGGCAGACTTCTTCCCTGGCCACTCGCAAGCGGTCAATCGAGCCATCGAGGCTGATCGCGGTGGTAGCGAATGACAGCGGGAGATCGCCGCCGCGCCCCCAATTGTCGATGAGCAACCGAACGCCGAGACCCGTCTGCTGCCCCGGCCCATCAGCTGCTTTGCTGCGGCTTCAGCGTCGGGGCCCAGCGATCTCCATACAATGGTGGCGAGCATGCGGCTCTGCGCTTGCCAGTCAAGCTGCCGGTGGCTGGAGGTCGCGGCAGCCGTCTTGAGTTTGGAAGGTTCCTCGGCCGGGCAGGCGCACGGGCCTTGGAATCGTCAAGGCATAGTACCCAAGACTGGACTGGACCGGGTGGCAGCGTTCGGTGAGCCCGAAGCGAAGCTGGCGGTGTCGAAGCGCCCTCGTCGGCGTCTGGCGGCGATTACCCGACTACACCGACACCAGCGTCTTCGTTCTGAGCGGGTCTCTAGCGGCGAGAGGTTCCTCCGGAGTGGTTGAGATGAACCCGACTTCGATGAGACTCAGCGGAGTGATCGGCTCCGGCACGAGGAGGAAAGGCAGGCGGGGATGAAAAGCGAGGCAGGCGCGGAAAGGCAGGCCAGACGACCAGCCTCGGCTCGTCGCGCCTCCGACGACGAGCCGTGTCGGCCGGACATTGCCGCCGAGAGATGATCAAGCCGAGACCGCCTAGCCGGCCGCTCCGGTGCCTAACACCGCCGTCTCCGCCGACCCTCCGAACCCGTCTGCCGCTCCTTAGGCTGCCGTCTTGTCTTTACTTTTCCTGCTTTCATAGTCTTTGAAGAACTTGTCAATTTGCACAATTCCACCCAGGGGTGTATCTTGAACAGCGAGGCTTTTGCTATGTAAATATCTATCTGCCTTCTATCTTTCCTTGCTCATTGCTCTTTTTGACTTTTTCCTTTGCCGCCTTTCCATAGTCACCGCTTTGTCGGTGACGGCCGCTCCATGACTGCCCGAGTTAGATGCTTAGCTACTTGAGGAAGGCAAGTACTTAGCCCTTTAGAGTTTTTTAACAAGTTGGATAGAAGGTGGCGAGCCGACTATTAGAGTCGGCTCTGCGAGATAAAGGCTGGAAGCGGCTTGGGCTATACATATGCTTTGAGTCCTTAGCCATTTTTTCGTGTGTCTTTCGTTCTTGCTTACTCTGCCTACCAGCGATCGCTCTGCGGCAGCTGACTTCGACGAGGAGGCGGCTTAAGCGCAACACACTACTTGTCATTGCGAGGAAGCATTTCATAAGCGCCGGATAAGCGAGTCCCGAGGCCGACTAGTGAACCGGTGCCAAGCGGCATAACAAAAAAGTAGTATACTCGGAGGCATAATTCTTATCATCTGAGATAACAAAAAGGCAGTCCGAGGCTGCGTCTCGAAGAGCCCAAAATCTCGTACTTTAATACAAAGGATAGCGTGATACATCTTTGCATTAGCTGTAAAATCTTGGGAGAAGATTTGCGTTCCATAGTCGTTCCTCTTGCGGCGCTCGAGGCTTACGGGCATCGATTAGGTAGTAGGGCCGTTGCCCAGCACTTTGCGATGATGAAGGGCCTTCCCAAAGGCGCGACAACTTGTGTTGGCTGGCTGTTGCTGAATCAGCGGAGCACAAAGGTCGCCCTCTTGAAATGATCTCGGCCTGACCTTCGGTTGTAGTATCGAGCGCCAGACTCTGCGGGTAGATGCGGACCGGCTGAGTGCCAATAAGCGACCCTCTTCCGGCAGGTCGGCGTCGTCTTGGCGTGCTTCTTGACTTCCTCTTTGGTGTACATAGTTTACTCGTGGAAGTCGAACTCTATGTCCGGCGGGATGGCGGCTTCGGCACCGTGAGCGAGGAAGAAAGGCGTGAAGCCAGGTTGACTTGTTTGGAGTCGTGCGCGAGACTCGGAGGGCGGTAGCAGCTCCTCAAACCAACAACCGGCCAAGCGCTCGAGTGGTTCGACGATCGAGGCTTGATGCGAACGAGGATGAGGCCGTTTGCTCGCTCCACTGGCCATTTGATTGCGGATGGGCAATGGATGCTAAGTCGATCGGATGCCTGCGTCCGCGAAATGGGCCAAAGCGCCTTTTGCAAAATTTGTGCCATTATCGGTGATGATCTTTATGCGATGCGTCGTACCGCACCGTGATGTCGGCGATGAAAGTCACTCTTGATCGGACCGTTCAACTTCTTGATGGGCTTTGCTTCTATCCACTTGGTGAATTTGTCCACCGCGACAAGCGGATGAGTTAGGCGCCTCGGGCCGTCTTGAATAGTCCCCACCATGTCCAGGCCCCAAACTGCAAAGGAGCCCGCGATGGGGGCTGTCTTCATTGCGGAAGCTATTTGAAGCGGCGTGGGCGGAACCGCACCTTGCATTTTGGACTAATTCCTTGGCCTCTTCCAGGCGATCGGCGAGAAGAAACCGTGCTGCGAAGGCTTTGGCGGCAGCGCTCTTGAAGCCGCATGGTGGCCACACTCGCCTTGGTGGATGTCTCTAAAATTGCTTGGCCTTGCTCTGGTGAACCTTTGGTAGACACCGGTGACCTGCGCTGACCAGCTCTCTGTTGATTATGGTGTATCTTGCCGCTCGGCGTTACTGCCGAGCCAAGATTTCATCGGTTGCCACTCTCTATTTACTAGAAACTTGAGGATGGGCTGCGCCCATGAAGGTCTTGCTATTTCTTCAAGCGCCACCATGACGACTTGAACAAAGCGGCTGGGCTGGGGAAGCGGGCTGGAGTCTGCGACCGCTTGCTGGATTAATGAAGTCCCAGGCGTGGCGTAGTCCCGGACCGGCTGATGCAGATCCGGGCGGGTTCTAAAGTCCGGGCTGGCCGACCGTGGTTTTCTTAGGGCTGTCTGCTGGGGCTCTTGAGTCGGATCCGACTTCTTGGGAGGAGCGGCACAAGATGGTCGATTCTGGTGAAGGCTTGATAGGCGGCTTAAGGCGGCTGAAACAGCGCGGATGGTATTGCTTGGCGGGTGGAGCCGACTCGTGCCAAAGCGTCTCCTTGGTCGTTGTTGTTTCTTGGCACATGAAGGAACTCGCACCTCGAAGTATCCGCTGATTTGTTGCACCGAGCGGTAGCTTCGCCATGTTTGCATCTTTGGCGTCGATCGCGAGATATTTGCTGGACTACCGTCGAATCGCCATATACGGGATCCGTGAATGCGAGTTCTTTAACAAGCGGAGCCCATGAATGGCGCCTCGTATTCAGCGGCGTTGTTGGAAGTAGAAGTGGATCTACAACACATACTTGAGCTTATCGCCTTTGGGGAGAGTGAGGGCGGCCTTGGCTCCCAGGCAGTGCGCATCTTGGAGCCGTCGAAATGCATCGCCAATGGGTGGAGTCGGGCGTGGCCAATCTTGGAGTCTCGGCCCGGTCGGCGAGAAATCGGCGATGCTGCGACTTGATGGCGGTGCGGGGCTGGTAGTAGATGGTGTAGGGAGCCAAATCTATGGCCCATTTGGCTACTCGGCCAGAAGCATCTCGGCTCCCGATGATCTCGGCCAGCGGGGCTGTGCAAACCACCGTAATTGGATGTTGATGCTACTGCCTCCGTCTATCAGCACTCTCGAAAAGCGGGCTGCCCGCCTATCAGTGGCCAAGGTAGCACCTAGGACCGGGGCATAGGAGCCGGTTGGCATCACCTACGGGTGATCCGCTCTGCTCAAGCGATAGGCTTCTCGGACCAATGCATAAACTACGGGTATTTGTTGCCACTGCATTTACTTCTTCTTTCTGCGATTAAATGCGCTGCGTCGATCATCTGACCACCTTGGTGAACACCACATAGGCTCCATGCTCTTGGGTACTCGTCTTGTCTTTACTTGTTGCCCGGCGGCCTTCTTCTTTGAAGCGGCGGCAACCTAGCGGCCTAGCGGCGGCGGAGGCAGGCCGTCTCCTTAGCGATTATGGTGAGCGATGGCACTTCGGGTGGTATGATTTGATGGCTTTGCGCCACTATGGAACTGCGGGGACCATCGAGTCTGCGCTCGTAAGAAGGGCGGCAACGAGTTGGACTTGCCGCCTTTACGTAAACGGCGAGGCTGCCCCTCCGGTGTTGATCTTGATTGTTGCAACCTGCATTTGTTGGAAGTCGGCTGTTGGGCTGTGTTTATTGTCGTTACATTGTTGTAAATCATTGGCGTCTCAGTGGAGTTACGGGAACGAGGTCCACTTGCCAGCCGCATTGACTTGAATTTCCGTCTTCATGGAGGAGTCGGCGGTGGCGTACTTGTCTTCTATAACCAGCAGTTCGTCGAGGGTTTCCGGCTCGTCGCATAGGAGCTTGTGCTTGAGGAGGGTGCCTTCTCGGGACCCGGTAATGAAGTACTCGATAGCCTGCACCTCGTGCATGCCCTCGCAGGAGTTCCGAAGCTCGCCCCAGCGCGTGAGGTAGTCGTGTGTCGACTCATCAGGGCCTTGCACGCACAAGGAAAGCTGGCGCGGCTTGGGAGGTCGCTTGTACGTGCTCGTGAAGTTGCGGATGAAGGCCTCGGTGAAGTCGACCCAGCTGTTGATCTGCGGGGCTTGGATTTATTCAACCACGTCCGGGCCGTGCCTGGAGCATAAGCGGAACATACTTCACGGCAACTTCGCTTGTTGCCGTTCGCTATCTTGATGGCGTGGAGTAATAAATTAGCGGTCTTACGGCTTCCGCGGAACGGTGTACTTGGGTGTGTCTCGGGGGCGTGAACCCTTTGGGAAAAGGCTCATCTCGGATCACGGGGTCCAAAGCAAAGCGGACCTAGCTCTTCTTCTTCTTCAGCGCCGAGGGATTGGTGGAGTCGGTCGATCCGATGGCAGGCGTCATTCTCTCCGACTCCCTCTCGGTGGCGACCACCAAGTCGGGTGCTCAGCGGTGGGGAAACTTCGCCGTTCTGTTCTTAGTGGGGAAGGCGGTGAGTCGTCTGCCGCTCCACTGCTCTCAAGCGGCCGTCTTAGTCACGCTTGATGGGGTCTGAGCTCCCTCACCGGGCGCTCATCATGGTGATGGCGAAGCACCTCGTGTGGCGCTTCGCGCGCTCTCCTCGTGAGGGCGGCTCGTCGTGAACCACTGCGTTGGTGGGGAAAGTGTCAAGCGACACGGCGTCGGACTCGACCAGCATCGGGTCGGTAGAGCCTCGGACTCAAGTCCACGGCAGGCTCGGCTGGTAGCGTGGAGTTGGTCGAGGAGGCCGCGAGAAGGCTCTCGGGGCCACTTTCGGCGCTGCGTCGGATCTGAGCTCGTTGGAAGCGAACCTCGCTGACAAGTTCGGCGAAACTTCGCTGCCTGAGCCGCCTCGGCACAGCGCCAGCGTCGATGCAAACTCCATCTGGCGAGCCTGGCTGGCTGCGCTTCGCCCGAGGAGGAAGAGGTTCCGTCGAAACAGATCTCCGGACGGACGGTGCACAGGCCCCACGGTGGGCGCCAAATGTCGAGGGTTGGAGTGCGACATATGCCAAGAGATGGCTTATCATGGTGGGGCGAGTAGAAGCGTCGCGGTGCAAAGCAGGATGGCGAACATGCCTTGGGCGGATCTTACCCAGCTTGAGGGCTCTCAAGGAGATAACACCCCTCTGCTGCTGCTGGGGTCTCGCATGATCACTAAGGCAAAGTGAATACAAGCTTGCTCCTAGAGGTATTTACGGAGGTAGGAGAGGACACGGCTAGCTCTCTCCTTCCTATGTGATCTGTCTAATGCTAATGGATGCCAACCCTTTGCATGGGTGCCTGGGGGGTTTATAGGCCTACCCCAGGGTTACAACAATAAAAACCGGCTGGTAGCGGGTCCTACCGTCTGCATCTCTCGTGCCGTCTTCTCCGCCGACTCACAGGGCCCCGCCCATTGGTGGGTCCCTTATTAACAACTGAATCTGGCGTCGGCCCGTGTCGCTTGTGGTAGTCTTGCTTGGCTGCTGATTACTATAGCCGTGCTTCTAATGATGTGGGCTTGGTCATGGGGTCATGGCAACAGTGTCGCCGCTTTGGCAGGCGATCACTGTTGCCATTCTCTGTCTTATCCCAGTTAATGGCGTGTGGGGCACAGGGAGGGCGGCTGACTCGAGGGCCCGACTCCCAAGCAGGTCCGATTCTCGGCACTCGCCCGTCTTCAATACTCTCATTGTTGCAGAGTCCGCCGTCTCCGGGTCGTCAGAGCGAAGGTCGTGGTCCTGAGGCCCGCCCAAGGGATGATGTCGAGGGCTGGCATGGCAAGCGATGCCGCACAGGCGGAGATCTCCGCATGTCACAGGCGCCTTGTGGCCATGCCATGCTACTAATTAATCGGGGTGGTTGGCGTCGCGGGCCGACTCCCCATAGTCGGCTTCCTCGTAGTCGCCTCTGGGACTCGGCTTGAATGGGAGTCGCCTCTGGGACTCGGCTTGAACGGGAGTCGCCTCGGGGACTCAGCCATCTTGGAGTCGCCTCGGGGACTCGGCTCATCTTGGAGTCGCCGTAGGTACTTGAGAAGCATGATGCCCGATGTCTTGAAAAGGTTACAGGACTCGGGTTAGCCTACCGTGGCCCATTACTCAAGTGAGGCCCCCACATCATCAAGTGAGAAACCAACCTTCAATGAAGAATTGAGCTTAATGGTGAAGAACTTCAACAAATTCTACAAGAGTAGAAGCAAAGAAAGAAGCTCCAAGTCAAGGTCTTACAATGAGAAAAGATTTTCTAGTCGAGGCATAATTGCTACAATTGTGGGAGACCGAACACTACTCAATGAGTGTCACGACACCCTCGAGAGAGAGAATATTCTCCAAGAAGAAGGAGCAAAGAGAAGAATCACCACCAAGAGAGAGGAGGAGTAGAGATGATCGTTATGAGCGAAGACCCTCACGGAGAAGCAAGGATTAGGAAAGGAAGGACAAGTCATCAAGGAGCTACACAAAACAAAGACATCAAGCTCATGTTGGTGAATGGGTATTCGGCTCAGACTCCGACAATCACTCAGGAGAAGCTATCACTCCGACTTGAATATACTCAAGATGAAGGTGTTGCGGTCTAGCACTTGTGTCAACCAACTCCTCGACATATTTGACTCACCAAATGAAGGTGTTGGAAGATGCTTCATGGCCAAAGGTCAAAGGTAACACATCACAGTATGTTGATTTCGATAGTGATGAAGATGACTTGCTTGTGGATGATGATTTACTTGTTGACAACTCTAGTGATGAATACTATGATGAAACATCAATTAATCATGCTAATCAAGATAAAAGCGAATGACAATGATAAGGAGAAGATTGAGCTTCTAACTAAAGAACTAAACTCTCTTAAGTTAGCTCATGAAACTATCTCGAAGATCATCGAGAACTTTTAAGGGCTCATGAGAAGTTCACGCTTTGAAAAGCTCAATCTTGAGCAAGAGCATGAGTTCTTAAAGCAATCAATGATGATCTTAGCAAGAAAAGTTCTTCTTACATTGCCAAGCGTTTACTCTTATCTACTTACATGCCTCAAGTCAAGTCTAGTAACAAGTACAAGAAAGATACTTCCTCTAGTAGTAACAATAATAATGTCAAATCTAATATTGTTGCTTCTAGTAGTTCTCTTGATTCCACTAATGATTCTCTTAGCCAAGTTACACTTGAGCAAGAAAATAGCTTATTGAAGGGAATTATAGAAAGGTGTTTACAAGAGCCTTCTTAGGGAGTAAGCAATTGAGAAATTATGCATAAGCAAGGAAGGCACCGGAAGAATCAAGGTGTTGGTTTTGAGCGAAAGTTCAATGCCAATGGAGTTGAGTGGGAAGAAGATCAATACCCCAAGGCGAAGTTTGTTCCTCAACAAGAGAAGTATGATCCTACTTCCTTCAAAGGAACACAAGCTCAAGATGATCTTCCACCACAAGACCACAAGAACAAAGGCAAGGACAAGCTTCAAGAAGAGATTGATGCATTTGAAGAAGCACCTAAAGCCTCGTTCAAGTGGGTCCCCAAGACTACGTCAAGTTCTACTTCATCAAGTACAACTACAACTCAAGGATTCCCATCAAGATGATGTGGATCGAAGAAGAAGAACTAGAGAGTTCTTGAGGGTGACTCCACCAACATTCTTCACTCATATCATTTGGCAAGAACAAGTGCAATCAACTTCCACATCTTGCACTAGTTCAAGGAGTCACAAACCCTCATGTTGTTAAGGCAAGGGACAAGGTAACCTAATGATTTCATGGACATCATCTTGTGTGTGCATCACTCTATGTCTATGGATATTCTTGTTTGTTCCTTGTGGGACTAACCCATGTAGAGTAAGTTGAAAGTGCAACTCACTCCAAAGTATTGCTCCAAATGATCTACACCAACATTGAGCATCCACATCTTCAACACCTACATGAAGTCATCATCGACAAAACTCAAGGTTAGTTCATCCCTCTAAGGGGATCTCACATCTAGGGGAGCTTAACTCTAAGAATTGAGTCAAAGCAACTCTAATGGTGTGAACACATCAATGCATTATGTAAAGTGGTAACCCCACTTGAGCTTAAATGATGAGTATGACCTATGATCAAATGTTTTCATTTGACTCCTAAATCAATATACTCATATATAGATGACCTAGTCATCGCCAATTGTTTGATAGATGCTAGAATTGGTTGTGCATGCTTTGCCACATATTTCATTTGCCATCTTATTGTGTGAGCATGTTGGTGCATATTTTACTCATTCAAGGACATCCACTTGTTGTTTTGATTGTTTGGGTTCTTTTCTTTTAGCCAAGTGGATGGACAAGAATGCCTAAGAACCTTCTTTAGCTATCTATGCTTTTCTCATCTCAAACTCTATTCATGCTACATCACAAAATTTGATCAAGTCGATTGAACCACTCGTGTGAGGAGCACTCGGAGTCCCGATTAGTCATAGACTTAAACTTCCAAAACCTCTTTGTGATTCTCGGTCGGACCGATTCCTCCATTTTGGTCCTCTCAGAGATCATTAAGTTGATCTGAGTTTTCAATCTCGATGCAACGATTTGAACTCTTGGTCTCACCGATTTCTTTATGTGAACACGATTATGCATCTCGGTGCCACCGAGTTGTTCCACTTTCGGTCACTGCAAAGCGAGGTCGGGCTATATATTTCCACGGGCAAAATTTTGAAATTTCTCCGAAACCCTTCGCCCGCGCAATAGCTCGCTCTGCCATCGGAGGTCTCGGATTGTCTCCTCGTCGCGGCAGCCTCCACATTTGGTCTCCACCACCGTCAGCCAGTTCGTCCCCCCGTTGCCGCCGTAGCAAATCCACCGCCGAGTTAGGGTATGGACCTGATCTTTGTGCTATCCACGTCTGATTCCTAGCACATTTTATTTTTATCGAATATTGCCACGATTGAAACTCTTCTATCCAGCCAAAGTAGTCCATAGATTAGATGAGATTCAAGTTTTTAGGGTTAGGTTTCCATGAAACCATCTCGGACCCACCGAGTTGAAAAACTTCGGTCTCACCGATTGGCTTATGCCATTGCACTAGTGACTCTCGGTCGGCGAAATTACTAATCGGTGCGACCGATTTGAGGATTCTGTGAAACACTAGCGATCTCGGTGCCACGAGCGTGACTTCGGTCCAACCGAGATGATCGATTAGGTTCCAAAACTGCCGGTATCACCGAGTTTGAAATCGGTTGATCCAAAATGCTTTCGTGGAAAACTAAAACTAAACTTTTGAATCATTCTTTTGCAAAAATCTCGCATTTTGTGATGCTCATCTATTCTATCTCATCTATAACTCTTCACGAAGTCAGTGATCACTTTTGCGTTATGTCGAGATCGGTGACAGCAGAACAGGTCGATGGAAGCGGATGGACTTGAGTGAGGCACTAGTCCCTCAACTACAGATGAAGGGAAGCAGAAGTACTCTAGCAATTTGCCTAAAGGCTGCAACTAGGCAAGGAGGAAAGAACTTGATTAGGAGGATGAAGATTACAAAGCTGAGGAAGATGAGGCCACTTCAAGAAAGTGGTGCTCAAGAAGGAATATGGCTCGCACATAGCACTAAGCCAGGTCTGAAGAAGAAAGTTCCTGCCAAGAGGACACCAATGCCAAAGGCCAGGAAGTCCACTCAAGTGCCAACTCAGGCTCAACCCAAAGAAGCACCTGAGAAGAAAGTCACTTCTTCCAAACCTCGGAAAGTCCCCATGGTGAAACTATGAAGTTCACAATTGAATCGAGAGGATGATGGTGATTAGGACAAGAAAAGAGAGAGCAAGAACCACAACTGCCAAGGTCTTGGAAAGCCCTCTATGAGAAGAGATTAGAAGAAGAGGAAAAGGATCTGCACCAGACACCTAAGGCACCTAAGCTTATGGGTGATGCAATCGGATCGAGGCTGCAACATCCAAGCCAAGGAAGCACCCAAAGCTGCCTCCAAGGCCAAGCAAGTTCAAGAGGAATACTAGGAGTATTCTAGCTCTGAGAAGAACAAGGCCCCGAGTGCCCAATGTTCTTTGAAGATGCACATGAAGAAGGGACAGGTTCTAAGAAAGCTCAAGCCCAAGATACCAGACCACAATGATGCCCATCCTGTGGCTGAGGACATGAGAATCAGGAAGGATTCAGGGCTGAGATTGTGGAGGATGGAAGATCCATATGCTTCAAGATGAAGAACTGTTGTTGACTACAGGTTCCATACAAAGGAACAACAGAACTTTTATGAAACAATTCTGGTGGACAAAAAGCCCATAGTTTGTGACATGAGGTGGGTCATTGGACCTACATCGGGGACAATGAGCAACACTATCACAGGTGCAAGAAAGCTTTGTTGCTTGTGGAGTTGCTGATTTTGTTGGACAAAAGTTCACCAAGCTGGAATGATGAGCTTATCATGCAGTTCTACTCCACAACACATTTTACCGGATGGTAAAATTGTTTGGATGTCTGAAGGTACAAGGTACCAATCCTTGTTGAAGAATGGGCAAGTCGATAAATGCCCCCAAGGAAAATGAGGATGACCTGGACATTTATGCAAAGAAGAAGTTGGGTCACAACTCCATGGCTCACATGTACAAGGAGATCCCGGACAAAGGCGGTAGAGACTCACAAGTTTGGATCAGTTCACTTCTGCTTCGGGGTTGCCAACCATCAATTGGATTGAGGCACACTTTGTTGCCCAAGTCAGTGACCATAACATGATCGGAGGGCATGCCATCAACATGTTGCATGTGTTTGATGTGCCACGGAAGTTCAAAGTCATGAGCCTAATAATTGAAACAATCAAGAGGACTGCAGGATCGAGAAGAGGGCTGTGGATATGCACCTCAGATTCGAGAATTGATCAACTCAAAGATGGGCACAAGGAAATATCAGTTGGATAAGGAACATTTTCCACTTTATCCAGACTTTGAGGACAATGAGGTTGTCTTGAATGAAGATGATCCACAATCAGTTCAAGCTCAGGAGAAGAAGGAGAAGGCAAAGAAGGAGAAGGCTGCCAAGATGCCAACTCAAGAGGAGGCATCTGAATATTTCTTGAAAACCAAACAGGAGCAGCTTGGTTGCTTGATAGCATCTACATTGAGGATTGAGAAGGGTTGGCCACCCTCACTCCAGAATCGGGAGAGCCTTGAGAGAATCATGGAACTCAAATTCCATGACCTTGATGTTAAAATGGCGAGATTGATCGGTTGTGGAGCAAGCTGCAGGATGACATCAGGAGAGGCAGGCAAGACTACCACCAATGTGTTTGCGAGTGCCCAGAGCCCGGAGGTCGATTGCGATGCGGTGGTGAGACACTAGGCAACAACTTGGCACACCTCACGCCCTACAGTTCAGTGCAACAAGCTCCGGCATCCACTCCAGCACCCTCTACTTCAGCTGAAGCCTTCATCCAAGAGTCATGAGGACACCACCACGGAAGATCAAGCACGAGTCGATCTAGCACTATGCATTTTCTATGAACTTTTGGTAACTTGTTGCCAAAGGGAAAAAATGTATAGATCATAAACTTCGAGAGAGAGTGTTGCTTTTGTTCTCTCTTGCTTTATTTGGTGTTCTTTAAACTTTGTTTGCTTTTGGTTGAGATACTATGCTTGTGAGACATTGATGATCATGTGTTTGATCATAAGCTACACTTATGCATGCTTGATATTATCCTATCTATCTTATGTGATCATTCACTATTCTTGGTGATGAGTGCATGTATTCATTGTTTATTATTTTGGCGCTCCACCAAGATGTATGTGACATGGAAGAGTAACCCATGAGCCTAATTCATTGTGCATTTGCAGTCAAAGCAAATCTTAACCCATGCACAAATTTAGGGAGCTCTTGCTTATCACATACTTCTCAAAGCGACGATGTTATTCAATCTTATTATCATTTGTCAAAGCTTTGATCTATATGTTGTCATCAATTACCAAAGGGGAGATTGAAAGTGCAACTATCCTAGGTGGTTTTGGTAATTCATAACAACATATAGCTCATTGAGCTAATGCTATTCCAAGACTATTATTTCAGGAAAGCTCAATGAATGGCATGGCATGGATGATGAAAGTGGATCCTCAAAATACTAAGGACAAAGGATTGGCTCAAGCTCAAAAGCTCAAGACTCTTCATTTTACATTTTAGTGATCCAAGATCACATTGAGTCTATAGGAAAAGCCAATACTATCAAGGAGGGATGAGGTGTTTGTAATGAGCCTCTTGCTTCATGTGCTTAGTGATATGCTCCAAAACCCTCAACTACTTTCCCACATCCACAAATGACCTAAACCCAAAGCCAAAATCGGTCACACGATTCTTCCTATCCGGCGCCACCGATTCCAAAAGTCATAGCCCTTGCCACAAACCCTAAGCAAATCGGTCTTACCGATAGGGATCTCAGTCTCACCGAGATAGGGTTATAATCTCTCTGTTTCCCTTCATAACGTTTGGTCTAACGAAGTGAGCGTCAGTCCCAAGATTGCAATGTAAACTCTCTGTTTCCTTTTTGTAACATTTCGGTCTCACGAAAAAAACAAATCGGTCCCAGAGTTTACGACCAACTCTGGAAAGCTTATTACCAAATCGGTCTCACGAGTTTGTATGTCGGTCTTACCGAGATTACGTTATGCCTAACCCTAACGAATCGGTCTCACGAGATGCATGTCGATCCATCGAAAATCACTAACGGTCACTAGGTTTACTAAATCGGTCCGACCGGTTTAACGATTCGGTCCCACATGAGTTTAGTAAATTGTGTATAGCAGTTAGATTTTGTGTGGAGGCTATATATACCCTCCACCTCCTCTTCATTAGTGGAGAGAGCCATCGAACGAACCTACACTTCCAACTTACCATTTCTAAGAGAACCACCTACTCATGTGTTGAGGCCAAGATATTCCATTCCTACCATATGAATCTTGATCTCTAGCCTTCCCAAGTTGCTTTCCACTCAAATCTTCTTTCCACAGATCCAAAACCTATGAGAGAGAGTTGAGTGTTGGGAGACTATCATTTGAAGCACAAGAGCAAGGAGTTCATCATCAACGCACCATTTGTTACTTCTTGGAAGTGGTGTCTCCTAGATTGGCTAGGTGTCACTTGGGAGCCTCAGAACAAGATTGTGGAGTTGAACCAAGGAGTTTGTAAGGGCAGGAGATCGCCTACTTCGTGAAGATCTACGCTAGTGAGGCAAGTCCTTCGTGGGCGGCAGCCATGGTGGGATAGACAAGGTTGCTTCTTCATGGACCCTTCGTGGGTGGAGCCCTCCGTGGACTCATGCAGTCGTTACCCTTCGTGGGTTGAAGTCTCCATCAGCGTGGATGTCACGATAGCACCACCTATCGGAACCACGCCAAAAACATCCGTGTCTCCAATTGCGTTTGAATCCTCCAAACCCTTCCCTTTACTTTCTTGCAAGTTGCATGCTTTAATTTCCGCTGCCTATATACTCTTTGCATGCTTGCTTGAATTGTGTGATGATTGCTTGACTTGTCCTAAAATAGCTAAAATCTGCCAAACTCTAAAATTGGGAAAAGGTTAAGTTTTTATTGGTCAAGTAGTCTAATCACCCCCTCTAGACATACTTCAAGGTCCTACAACATGCTATGTCACGGAGAACAACATTGTTGATCACTTGTCAAAGTGGACTGCAGAAAGCTCCTTGTGGAACCAAGAACTTTGTCCTCCACCTAACTCAACCATGAGTGTCCCCTTCAATGATGGCCATAAAAGGAGAAAGTTGGACTCAGCAAGTATCTCTGGCAGAGGCTTCCGGCTTGTTGGTAGAGATCTTTGCCCGGGACAACTCCCTACTTTTGATTGGTGAGCAGCACCCTCCCCATGGAACCACAAGTTCTTGCGGTGCAGTGGTGAGGAGTTCCCAAAAATGAGGAGAGTGCCTTTAGTCCTTATTAACCGAGCCACAGGGCTCCAAGCTAGGCGCAACACATAGTTCATTTCCTTCAAATGGGAGAACTTCTCGGAGAGCTCAAAAGAAGCTAAAGAAGTATACATTGTCAAATATGTACCAGGTCTCGATGACACACTATACAGGAAAAAGGCAATTGGCAGTGTGAAATTAAAGAATGTGTTTTGGGAAGATGGGCTGAAGTTTGTTGGTAGAAATACCGAGGCGTGTGTGGTTCTCATAATGGATAGAGAGCCCTGGTTGAAAAATCCTTCCAGACAGGAGTTTCTATTAGCCCTTTGCCCTCGAGGATGCTGCTTGAGCTAGTCACGAAGTGTGAAGCCTGAGGTTCCATTCCAAGAACATTCATCTGCCCGGCTCAAGCTCTCGGGGCGAATCCCTTTGTCTGGACATCCTCCGATCAGGGGCTCAACATCTTGGGCCCCCTTCCCTCATCTTTGTCGGGGCTTTGAATTCTTGTACATGCCAATTTACAAGTTTATAAAGTGACACGAGATGGAGCCAGTGAGAAAGGTGGTGAAGAATCATTTTGTCGGGTTCTTGAAAGGATTGGTGTACGCTTTGGAGTTCCCAACAAAGTGATCAACGACAATGACACCAGTTCACGAGCCACACCTTTATGCAATACATCAAAGCCTTGGAAGCAAAGGTCTCCTTCGCCTCTGTTGCTCATCCTCGAAACAGCAGAGCAAGCCGAGAAGGATGAATGCTGAAGTGCTGCGAGGGCTCAAGGCGAGAACTTTCAACAAGCTCGCGAGGAATCTGGCGAGGCGTTGGATTGATGAACTACCCGTGGTTCTTTGGTCCCCGAGCGACACCAAATTGGAGCTACCGACCGGGACTCCCTTCTCCTAGTAATATGGGGCAAGTACTGCTCCCCATGGAACTCATATATTGGTCACCTCAAGTACTTGCCTATGATGAAGTAGAGTAAGGCAACTTGACATGATGATGCCATGCTCCTCGAGGAAGATCGTCTCGAGCGGCATGTCGTCTTTGCTGCGCTTCTGACAAGCCACGTGCTGCTATCATAGCCACAGGATTCATGCCGGAGCCTTGAGGAAAGCAACCTTATCCTTAGCCGTGTTCAATCTGCCAAAGGTTCCAACAAGTTGGCCCGAATTAGGAAGGCCCTTACCGGTGATACATGAGTCCCGGACACAGATGCGGTCCGATGCGGTGACGGAAGATGGCATTAAAGTGCAAAACTCATGGAATATTGAGCATCTTTGCAAGTTCTACCCGTAAAGAGCCTAACGGAACTCAGCCCAGCGAGCTACCGTTTGTACAAGCATTGCCGATGTGCTTGTAACCCTTTATTTAAAGCAGGGCCGCGAGCACATGCAAAGATAATAAAACAAAGTCTCTGGTGGCTAGAACTTGCACGCGTGTTTATTTTAGTATGACTTTGCTATGATCATTTAGAGGGTCGTGCTATTTTATCCTGTCTTGATACTTGAGGGTCCTGCCTTGGAGATAAACTCCTCAAAAGGGAAAAAGTGAAGACAAGCTTGCGTATCGAACCCCGACAGCATAAAGCAGATAAGATCTCCTAGCCATCCATAGTATCCTCCTGTATAAAAAGCTTGTGCGTAGAAAAACCTTGTCGCCCCAACATTTGTGCTCCCATCCTTTTTGAAGTATCACTTTAGTCAGGGTGGTTTCAGTAGCATTTGGGAAGGGGTTAACAAGGGGCCGGTTCCCTGCCATGCTCCCGACCCATCAGGCCGACCCCTGTGGCAGCATGAGAAGGGGACTGACAAGATGCTTTGCCGGAAAAAACTTGTATATTAGGAAATAATGAGGAGACATTCCTTAGCATGGACATGATACATGCACAAGTGCCCGACAAGCATATCTTTTTTCATTAATATGCAGATAAACAAGTATAGTGCAAGTACGGATGGAGGATTACATAATTTAAGGTAAAGGTTGTCGAGTGCCTACATCTTTTAGATTGAAAAAAGATAGGTGCCCCGTAATGCCTTTCTTGTCCCTCTCGTCCTAGGAGCTACATTGGGAGGTGAAGAGGGCGAAATAAGCGCCTGGGTAGAAGCCCAGCCTGACCTCGTCAGGGCCCGCGGGACGTAGCCTGACAAGATTGGGAGGGCGGGGATGAAGATAACAGCGGAGGAGAAGCGCGACTAGAGTGATGCTTTGGTCACCATTGCCGAGGACTAGAGGAGCAGCGACGGGGAGACACCGGCGGGGAAGATGAAGCCGAGAGTCCACGAGGAAGCCTACAGGGTCCATCTGGAGGGCGAAGGCATCCACACTAGCCCGGCAAATAGGCTGTGTCGGGGAGAGACCGAGTGCGGATGATGGTCTTGCCGGCGCCTAGCGATGGTGGCCCCATCGTGGATTTGTCTGGCCGGATGTCCTAGCATAAGGACTTAGTCGTGGAGCCATCGCTTCTGGGTTTACTTGCGGGGTTAAAGCGGACACAAAGACACGAGGGTTTATACTAGTTCGGCCCTTGATGAAGGTAAAAGCCTCGTCTAGTTGTGATGGAATTGATGTTGTCTCGATGGCTAGGAGCAAATAAACTTCGCCTAGGCTCGAGTTGATGTTCTCTGCATCTTGAACGCACGCCGCCAGGTCGTCCCTTATATACATAGTGGCGCCCGTCGGTTTTGTAGAGATCCCAACGGTTCATGCGTATGTCCCGGTCGGGGTCTCTCTCTCTATTCCTAACTTACGGTACAAGTTTATACAGCATCGGGCGGTTTACGGCTACAAGTTCTAAACCGACTATAGGCCTTGGGCCTTTCATGACTACACCACTAGCGAGGGCTAACCCGGCCCAAATCGGCGGTTTATACCTAGTGGTAACATCCCAACATTAGGCCCCAGTTGATTTGAACTGGTTCATGTCAATCCTTCATAAACCTGCATCTTGGATATCTTCTTTGTGTAATAAATCGTCACGTTGTCATCGCTTACGATCGCTTTAAAGCCGGCATGACATCATTGCTTACAGTCCTTGTAAACGGCGGCATGGCGTCATCTTGAAGTTTATCCTTTATAACGCCTTCTTAATGACCGTCCACTGGATTCTGGCGCTTGACCTAG
>JAHHZJ010009235.1:0-22277 GCA_021437245.1 Aegilops speltoides
TAAAAGCGGTCATAATTTTGTCATTGGTTTGGACCCATAATACTCAAACGCTTTCAGGGGCGCATCAAAATATACTCCCGCTTGTGCGGGAGGCCGGCCCTCAAATTACCTTAAAGGACTTTTGACCGAAAGTCAAGAACATCTTTCTCTTTTTGAACAAGTTTGAACCCATTGGCACTTCCTTTTGGGAAAAATTGGATTATGTTGCTTATAGACATTAGCCCCTGGTGGGACAAACATACCTTCTGAGATGCTCTATGATCAAGCAATCTCATTTGGCGTAAATTAAAAATCAACTATCTGCCTTATTCCTTTTTTGCGGATGGCATCTTTTAACTCATGATGAAGGCAGAACAAAGGGCATTCCATCGGTATATATATTGGAAAAAATTTCGGGACAAAAATTTGGCTCGAAAAGGGGAAAATGAATACTTTCAAGGACTTCCATAGAATGGCGGATGTTCACTAAAATGGTCATAATTTTGTAATTGGTGATTTGGACCCATAAGTACTCAAACGCTCAGGGGAAATCAAAAACACTCCCCTTGCTAAGGCCCAGTACCCTCAAATTAGCCTTAAGGGACTTTTTCAAAGTCAAAGAACATCATTCTTCTTTTTTAGACAAGTTTACGAACCCGGCACTTCCTTTTGAAGGAAATTGAGAGATTATGTTGCTTATAGACATTGCCCCTGGTAGGGACAACGTCCTTTTCTGCTCCATGATCGGGCAATCTCATTTGGATAAATTAAAAAATCCGGCTATATGCCTTATTCTCCTTGTTTGGGATGGATTTCCTTGGCAAAAGAAGAACAAAGGGCATTCCTCGATCAATATATTGTAACTTTCCACTATGAGGAAAGAATCTTTGGGCTCGGGCCGGTTGAATACTTTCAAGCTCCGAATGGGATGTTCACTAAAGCGGTCATAATTTTGTCATTGGTCCGGTGGGACCCATAAGTACTCAAACTGCTTTCGGCGAGCGCATCAAAAATACTCCCCGGCGGGGCGGTACCCTCAAATTCAGCCTTAAGCAGGACTTTTGACCCAAATCAAAAACACTGTCTCTTTTTGAAATTTGAACCCTTGGCACTTCCTTTTGTAAAATTGAAGATTATGTTGCTTATAGACATTAGCCCCCGGTAGGGACAAACATACCTTCTGGATGCTCTATGTCGGGCATCTCATTTGGGTAAATTGAAAAAAAAATTTGCCTTATTCCCTTTTTTCGGATGGTCTTTGTAACTCATGGCATGAAAACAAGAACATAAGGCATTCCCTCGGTCAATATATGTGGAAAATATCTCCTCTATGGGACAAAAATTTTTGGCAATCGGGAAAAAGCGTAGAAAATGAAGTACTTTCAAGGACTTCCATAGAAGACGGATGTTCCAAAGGGTCATAATTTTGTAATTGTTGTTTACCCATAAGTACTCAAACTGCCTTGTGTGAATCAAAAACTCCCGCGCTAATAAGTACCCTCAAATTCAGCCTTAAGGGACTTTTTGGCCAAAGTCAAAGAACATCATTTTTTGTTTTTCGGACAAGTTTGAACCCATGGCACTTCCTTTTGAAGGAAATTGGGATTATGTTGCTTATAGACTTGCCCCTGGTGGGACAACGTCCTTTGCGGATGCTCCATGATCCGGGCAATCTCATTTGGCGTAAATTGAAAAAACCAGCGACTATATGCCTTATTCCCTGTTTTGCGGATGGTTCTTTGTTCATGCAAAAGCCAAGAACAAAAGGGCATTCTGGCATCGATCAATATATTGTGGCGATATCTCCCTATAGGAGAAGAATCTTTGGGAGCGGTCGGGCTCGCGAGAATATGAACTACTTTAAGAACTACCATAGAATGGACGGATGTTCACTAAAGCGGTCATAATTTTGTCATTGGTCGATTAGCCGGACCCATAAGTACTCAAAGCCCTTTCATGGCCTTGTGAATCGAAAAACCACTCCTTGCTTGCGCTAGGAGGCCTGTGATACCCTCAAATTCAGCCTTAAGCGGGACTTTTTAGCCACAGTCAAAAGAACATCATATTCGTTGATGGTTTCGGACAAGTTTGAACCCATGGCACTTCCTTTTGAAGGAAATTCGAAGATTATGTTGCTTATAGACATTCGGCCTGGTAGGGACAAGCGTAGCTTCTGCGGATGCTCTATGATCCGAACAATCTCATTTGGCGTAAATTGAAAAATCAGTGGCCTATGCCTTCTCCTTGTTTTTAGCCGGATGGCATCTTTGTAACTCATGCGCATGAAAGCCAAGAACAAAAAGGGCATTCACGGCATCAATCAATATATGTGGAAGCGATATCTCCATATAGAGGACAAGAATCTTTAGGGCGATCGGGCAAAAATACGCGAGAATATGAACTACTTTCAAGGACTACCATAGAATGGACGGATGTTCACTAAAAGCGGTCATAATTTTGTCATTATTCGGTCCGTCGGACCATAAGTACTCAAGCGCTTTCATGGCCGACATCGCATCAAAATATGGTCCCCGCTTGGCGGGAGGCCGAAGTGCCACAAATCAGCCTTAAGCGGGACTTTGGCCCGAAAGTCAAGAACATCGTTCGTCTCTATTTTCGACAAGTTTACGAACCCATTGGACTTCCTTTTGGAAGGAAATTCGAGAGATTATGTTAACTTATTAGCCCCCTGGTAGGGACAAAGCGTACCTTTGCGGACCTCTATGATCCGGGCAATCTCATTTGGCCATAAATTGAAAAATCAAAAGGCTATCGCCTTATTCTCCTTGTTTGGGATGGCATCTTGTAACTCATGCCCATGAAAAGCAGAACAAAAAAGGCATTCACTGCATCGGTCAATATATATGTGGAAAAAGATATCTCCTCTATAGAGACAAAGTTATGAGCAATCGGTAAAAAAGCGCCTGCGAGAAAATAAAGTACTTTCAAGGACTTCCATAGAATGACAGATGTTCACTAAAACTGATGTAGGGTGGAACCCTAATTAAATCGATCTTTCACGTTTGGAGGGGATCTCACAGAGGAACGAAGAACAGCAGGCTTACAAAAGGGAAACACGGGGAAAGAGGAAATCACTCAACCAACAAGGAATCGATCACACAAGTGCTAGATCACCACATAAAGAGATCCACAAGATACAAAGTCCACAAAGGAGATACAAAGGAACCGTTCATCTCGGAGGAGGCCTTGAATCGAGGATCTTCCCGTATAGGGTCTTGAATCCGATGGATCTTCTCCTGAGCAGAGGTCACAGATCTCAGGTGGAAGTACGGTGGATGAGCAAAGGCTCTCACACACAAAATATGAAGCTAATCCGGTGCTAACCCTAGAAAAGGATGGGGATAGTCTGTTATAGTCTAGGTTCTCAAAGGGTAAGACCAGAAGCAGCAGTACATGAGCCTCGGCCCGCTTACCTACAGGCGGGGCGGTAATACCGCTTCGGGGCCAGTAATACGCTTAGTGCTTTCCAGTGATAATCTCCTTCTGGAGGCGGTAAGTACCGCTCGAGTGTTCAATGATGGCACCTTCAGGAGAAGTGGTAATCAGCCCTAATTCTGGGAGTTTGTCGGGTTCGGCGGACGTGAGGCGGATCTCGGCCCAGTAGTGCCGCTGGCCTCGGCTTCAGTGATGTGCAACAGCTGGAAGCGATAATGCACCTTTCGTCTTGAATTCTGGCTCCTCCTCTCGCTCTTGATGTCCCTTTGAGTTGTAGCTTCTTCTAGATTGACTCCTTGGTACCTAAGCATGCATAGCATTCCGTTTGAGGTAGTAACATCTCATATGAATGAGAAAGGAATTGTGAGAGGAGTGATGTCACCTTAGTTTCAGAGCTCTTACCCGTGCTAGTCATAGGTCCTTGTGGGGTTGGATGTGTGGATGTAGAAGTCCATGGGGATGATGGAAGGATGCTCCGCATCATATCCCCTCATTGAAAGGATCCGACCTCGGATCAAGATCTTCATCACCATGGAAAAGCGAGAGGTCTTTGGCGTTGAAGGTGTCGCTCACGTTGTACTTGTCGCTTGGTATGCTTCGAGCTTGTGGCGTTGTTGTTGCGATGCTAGCACCTTGAAGGTCCATCAGCTCGAGTAAGTTTGGACTTTGCGTTAGTTGGGGAAGGCGTTCCTTGAAAGGGTGTAGCCACAGGATCGCTATGTTGAAGATCATGGGTTGCTTGTTGATGTTGAGCTTGGTCGTTAGTATTGTACTTGGGCGGCTGGATGGTGTGTCTTGTATCTTCGCCGCTCTTCTTGATGTAACTTACGAGCACTAACGTCGAGGTTGATGCGCTCTTGTAGAGGAAGAGTAGAATGTCCAATAGGGACAATGGGTTGAAGCCGTGAAACGACCTCGAAGAACTTGCGGTGATCGAATGTCTTGCCGCGGTTGTAGGCGTGCTCGGCGATGGTAGACATGCTTCCCACTCCTTGATGTTCTTCTTGATCAACAGCGAAGTAGAGTGGAGGCGTCCGGTTTATCACCTCCGTTTGTACGTCGGTTTGAGGATGGTATCTGGATGAGAACAGAAACTTGATTAGAGCAGCATAGAGTCTTTAAAAGTAACTCAAGAACTTGGCGTCATGATCGGAGGCGATTGTCTTCGATACTCCATGGGCGCAGATTTCCCTACAAAGAGATTTGCAATATGTGAAGCATCGTCTACCTTGTTTGCAAGGAATGAAATGTATCTTAGAAAATCGGTCCACAACAACAAACACGGAATCCTTTCCATTTTTGAGTTCTAAACAAACCAAGTACAAATCCATGCTAATGTCTTCCCAAGGTTGATAAGGAATAGGAAGAGGCATGTAAAGACCATGAGATTGAGCTTGACTTAGCTTTGCGGCATGTAAGCATCCCGAATTGGTGAAGCGAGACATCCGAAACATCTTGGGCCAAAGTAGTTCTTGGAGGCGTGGCGAAGGTCTTGTCGGCGTCAAAATGTCCCATGAGTCCCTCCATGAGCCTCTTGCAAAAGACAAGCGAAGAAGACTAGGGTATGCATAGTTTGTTAGCTCTCATAAGATAACCATCCTTGAGTATGTTGTTCCCAAGATGTGTCGTCAAACATTTAACATAATGAGGTGCAAAGATGGATCACTAGCATACAAATCTTTGATATGCTCAAAACCTATAACATTCAACTCAAGTTGGGTGACAAGCATGCATATGCGTGATAGTGCATCGGCAACTACATTTTCCTTGCATAATGCTTGATCACATATGGAAAAGATTCAATAAATTCACTCCATTTGGCATGGCAACATTCAATTTAGTTTGACCTTTTTAAGTACTTAAGCGTTTCATGATGGGTATGGATGACAAACTCATGAGCCTAAGATAATGTTCCCAAACATAGCAACGCAGCACTAAAGCATACAATTCTTTTGTCATACGGGATAGTTAAGTTGAGCACGGAGAGTTTTCACTAAAATAAGCAATGACTCGTTTTTCTTGCATTAAAACTCATATTCGGTACCACTTGCATCACAATGGACCTCAAAGTTTTGTCAAAATTGGGCAGCAAGATTGGAGCATGATAAGCAAAGACTTGAGTTCATCAAAGCGTTTGATTGCAGGGTCCCCAAACAAAAGGTATTCTTCTTCTCAAAGCATGCAAAGGGCTGCAATGAGTGCTAAAGTTTTTCACAAAGCGTGATAAACACGCAAAGACCAAGGAAACGCACTTGTTGCAAATTATGGTGGAGTTGGGGCCAAGTTTTATTGCTTTGATCTTAGTTTCATCAACATGGACACCCTGGAGGAACAACGAAACCCAAGAAAACCACTTTGTCAACTCCAAAAGTGCATTTCTTCAAGTTTGCATAAAGACTTTCCTTTCGAAGTGTTTGCAAAACAAGCTTAACGTGATCAAGATGCTCTTTCATGGTTTTGCTAAACACAAGAATGTCATCGAAGTAAACCACAACAAATATTCCAATGTATGAAGTACATGATGCATAAGGCACAAAAGTTCGGGGCTTCTAGACAAACCCATAGGCATAACCAACCATTCATATATAAGCCAAATTTTGTTTTGAAAGCAGTTTTCCATTCATCACCCTCATGGTCTGGATTTGATAATAGCCACTTTTAAGATCAATTTTGAGAAAAAAGTTGGCTCCACTAAGTTCATCAAGCATATCATCTAGCGAGGAATGGGATGCCTATAGCGCATAGTGATAGCATTTATGGGTCTATTCCGAACTGTGGCTCCATCGGGCTTGGCACAAATATAGACGCGGCACAGGGGCTTAGCTTTCACATACATGACCGTTGTCGAGGTAGTTGTTGTACTTGCCGTTGAATCTCCTTGGTTTCTTGGGATTGACCATTGGGGCTTTGTTTGGAAGTGGCGCTCGGGGGATGAGGTCGTTCGATGCTCAATGCCTCGAAGAGGAGGTAGACCGGAGGTAGCTCATCGGGGAAAACATCTTGAAATTCCTGCAAAGAGATTGAAACACCAAGGTAGCTCATGAGTGGTGTTGGTTTGTGGTTCTCCATCCTTGCACACTAGGACAAAGTGCATCACTTTCGATGGGTTCTCACACACTTCTCTCATCATGTTTGGTGGTGAATAGTATGAGGAATTTTTTCTCTCTAGGCGAAGGCGCTCAAATTTGGCTTGTGGCTCTCCTCACTTTGGTGGCTAACTTTCTCACTCTTCTCTCTTTGGTTGGTGAAGCTTGTTTGTCGGCAATCTCACTTGACTAGGAACATGGAGTCGTAGGACATATTATTTGCCTTTGTCTTGAGCTATAGTGGTTTGTGGCCCATTGTGGTAGACACCCGCAGTCAGTGCCATGGCGACCAAGGAGGAGGTGGCAAGCGGTCATTGGGACCACATCACACTCAAAGTGTCTTCATATGCACCTATTTTGAAGGATACTTGGACCGTATGCTCAACTTCGTATAGTGCGAGGTCTTAGCCATTGAACCTTGTATGGTTGCGGATGCTTCTTCTTGACCAATTGGAGCTTGGAGCATAGTTCTTGGCTTGCCAAGTTGTGGCAACTACCTCCATCGATGATGACCTTGACGGATAATCCATTGATGCGGCCTTTGTGTGGAAGATGTGGCATCGTTGGTCTTCTTCTTGTTGATGTTGAAGTGTCAAGACCTTGGAGACAACGAAGCGGGGCTCGTCTTCATCTGAAAGCTTGATCATCTTCATCCTCATTCAGCGCCGGTGCATGGCCACTTGCTCGATAGCTTCCATTTCATCTTCACTCATTGATCGTATGTGCCGTAAATGCGTTGAGGATCATGGTGGCTTGTTGGTGCATTCGCATAGGACTTGTGGCCTCGGCGCGCCGTGAAACACTTGAAGGGCTTCTTGTGGTCTCGCCAGTTGGAGTAGATGATGGCGCCCACGGCTTAAGTTGCTGTAGTAGGAGGAAGCGACTTGAACTTGCGGAGTTTTCTTGTAACGACATCGTGTTGTAGAAAACGATTGATGTCGAAGGTGGAGTAGTTGTTGAAGCTTGGTTGTTGGAGAATCATGTATCTTGGAGAGTACTTGGCGTGCTTGAGTCATCTTGGCACTTGCGTTCGCCTTTGTAAGCTTGATGCAGCTCAATGAGGTTGGAGTAGGGTTGGAAGTGGCGATCTTCTTGATGGGGTGATTGAGTCCATTCAAGAATCGTGCCATTGTTTGCTCATCATCTTCCTTGACATTGGCTCGAATCGCATGGCAATCTCCATTTCTTTGTAGTATTCTTCAACCTCTTTGTTCCTTGCTTGAGGTTAGCTTCTTGAAGATCCGCAGTTGTAGTAGGTGGGCACAAAGCGTGCTACATGACATCCTTCATTTGAGCCCAAGTTGTGATTGGAGGTTCACCTCTTGCTTGTAAAACTCAAAGTTGTTCCCACCATATGAGCACATAGTCTTGGAACTCAAGTGATGCCATAGCGATCTTCTTTTCTTCATCATGGTTATACCAAGCGAAAGATTTTGTCGACCTTCAATGCCCATGAGAGGTACTCTTGGGATCATTGGTTCCATTAGGCATTGTGTAGACGACTTGCCATAGCGATGTTCTTCATTGTTTGAGTCGATGTTGATGATGGCGTTCTTGGCGTGGAGGTAATCATCCTCATATTTATCTGTGAGGAAATCCATGATCAACTGCTCTTGTTGACCCAGCGTTGGAGGATGAGCAGGAGCTTGGCGTTGCGCAGCGGATGGTGGTTCTCTCTTGTATTTCTTCTCGAAGGGCTTCCTCTTGATTGCGCCTTCGCGATTGCGGTTGGCGAGGCTTCGACTTGATGCTTGAAGGCGGCGTTAAGCCTCAAGAGCTTGTGCTTCGTTGTTGTTGAAGACATTGAGCCTTGGCATCTTGTTGCTCTTGGTGTGGCAGCGCTCGTTCTTGTTCTTGTTGGTGGCGAGGCGTTGTCGTTCTTGAAGCTTAAGCAAAGCGCCATTTGGCTCGATTGAGGACGAGAACTTCTATCAACTTGCTCTTGGATTTTTATGATGTGGCGGTTGCGAGATGCATAGCGGTCTTGGCGTGAACGAAGAATGTTACGATGTGGTGTACTTGTGTCGGAGAAGAAGTGCGTCGAGATGGCGACGAGTGGCTCCGTCTTGAGTGTGAAGATGTAGAAATGCGGTTCACCAACAAAGGCGGGATCTGGAAATCCATTCTTGCATCATTCTCTTTCTTGTCTTGTCCGAGTTGGTTATCGAAGTAATCTCTTATGCGCTTCTCGGAGAAATCGCAAGTCGGTGGAGAGGTTGTCGATCGCGTTCGCTCATTGCTTGTTGCTCTTGATGGAAGCTCGTTAGCGCCAAAGGGTGGCTCTTGGTGACGTAAGGATGACATGTCATCGTCTTGCGATGAAAATTGGTTTGTAGAAGAACTTGGCCTATCCATCATTTCAAGCAAATTGTGAGTGGTAGAAGGAGAAGAACTAATACCAATGTACCTTTGACGAAGTTGAAGAGATGAATCAAGTTCACTCAAATGCACGGACAATGAAATAGCACTAATGGTACCGATCCTTGTCGATTCTCACACCTACACAAGTAAGCTTTTGGTGGAGCTTGGTTAGGATGGTGGTACAAATTGATTGCAATGTTAGCTTGACTCAAAAAGTTGAAGAAGATTCGCTGGAATTCGCAAATGTAACAAGTAGACCAAGCAAGTAGTGTTTGAAACACACCGCATAAATAGATAAATGGGATTATGCAAACCAAAAGTGAGCCAAAATGTGGAATCACGAAAATGCTCTTGTTGCCAATACTAGAGAGCATGCTACGATGATTGCACAATAGGCGGATCTTGAGCTTGTGCACAACCTACGCCAAAATACGATCTATCCCAAGTATACTATATGTATGGTATTTGATTTTAATGATCCAGAATGATCTTATATGACAATCTTAATGTAGTATGATGCTGGTTCTTGTTATAAGCTCTTTGCTTATCTTTCTCTTTTGCTTAAAAAGCTTGGGTGGCTCTTTCTCTTTTGAGCTCTTTTCTTATACAAACTTCACGAACAAGATAGCAATTGGTGTGTCGATGACAACTTTGTGACACACAAGTGGATCTTGAGATATGCACCACTATAGTATGGTATGTATGCTATGAGTATAATCACTAATGTGCACAAGTCTTGCGGCAATACTCAATGGCTAATCTCGATGGGTAAACAGCATAAAAGATGAGCTATGATGGTTATCAATGCAATTGCGAGGAGATGACAAAGATGTGGTCGAGTTACAAATCCTTAGCGATGATGAGTCCTTGGCGAAGATGGCGGTCGTGATGTTGACGTGGACCGTATACTATAGCGAAACACAATAGGACCACAGGAACCACAACTCAAATTCTCAAGAACAAAAGCAACCATGGTGGTGCGGAAAAGCGGAGGGTAGTATAATTGTGATGTGTTTACCAAAGCCCTAAGCAAAGATGCCAATATTAGGGAAAATTAGATGGTGTCCAATGGTGTTGCAACCTATCTAGGAGGAAGAGAGAATGTCAATAGCTATAACGAGCTAAAAGCCTTGAAAATCGGACTCGGATGTATAAGTTATGGTGGAAATGGTGAAACTTCGAGAAGCTGGAAATGGCCAGGCGGTAGTACCGCTGGGAAGAAATATAGTCGGCATTTCGGTCAAATCTTAGCTTTCTGTGGGGCGATAATACTTTCGTGTTGGATTTTCGTTGCTTTCGGGTGTTTAGCGATTTTGGGGCGGAAATGGGTGATTTCGGGGTGAAAATTCGATGGATTTTGTGTGGATGGAAAGAGGGAAACTTGGGGAGATCTTGATCGACTGAAACCAAAACAAATCCGGATCAAATCAACAAACATCATCAAACTAACAAATCACAAAAATTTGGGGCTATTTTTTGTGGGATTTTTCGGGGTTTTAGGGCGTAACAAAATCAAGCTACAAAACACGGGTAGGGCTCCAAGCGTGATCGGCGTGGCTCATGATCTGCATATGATGTAGGGTGGGCCTTAATTGTTCGATCTTTCACGTTTGGAGGGATCCTACAGAGACACGAAGAGACCTTGGCAGGAAGCACTGAGAAACAGGGAGAAGCAGAGGGAATCACTCAACCAACAGGAATCGATCACACAAGTGCTAGATCACCACACACAACAAGAGATCCTGAGATACAAAATTCAACAAAGGTGAGATACAAGACGAACTGTCTCGGAGGAACCTTGAATCCCGAAGGATCTTCCGTATAGTTCTTGAATCCGATGGATCTTCTCTGACGGAGGTCTGATCCCGTGAAATACGGTGGATGAGCAAGGCTCTCACACAAATATGAAGCTAATCGATGCTAACCCTAGAAAGGATAGAGATGGTCTATTTATAGTCTGGTTCTCAAAGGGGTAAGTTAGAGCTTGAGTACATGGGCCTCGGCAACGCTACCTACCAGGCGGCGATAGTACCCTTTCGGGAGGCGATATACCGCTTAATCTTCAATGATGATACCCTTCTGGGCCAGTGAACCGCTCGAGGCATTAACTTCGGGTAGTACCTTTCGGGAGAAATGACAAATACCCCTCTGGCGCCGTTCCGATCTGAGTTTGTCGAGTTCGGTAGACGTGGCCCGGATCTCGGCCCAGTAGTGCCGCTTTGGCTCGCTCATGATGGCCCCGCTTGGCTGGAAAGCCAGTAGTACCGCTCGTCGCTGAACTACAGCTCTCCTCTAGCTGATAGAGGCAAAGGTGACCCGTCTTTCGATGAGATGGTGGATTTACGGCTTTGGTGGAAGTCGACTCAGGCTCTGCAGCGTGAGGGCGTCAGAGCATTATGTCAGCTAAACCAACTCCGAGAGGTTATTGACCTTGTAGAACGATCACGACCCGAGGTCTATTTCCTCGAGCAAGCGAAGAACAAGCAAGAAACTGAGATTGCAATCTGGATATTGCGAATATAAGATGAAAGCTTTATTGATCAAGGTGGGCTTTGTGGCGCCTTTATGCAGTGCGTGGAACACAAGCGAAATGCAGCGAAGTTGCAGCTATATGAACTTTTTAATCTAATCAAAACCCAAGTCTGGCGGTGCCTAAGGAGCTGTATATATGGAGAAGAGGGGAATTGTGGCCCTTGGTGGAGGGTCGACTATTTCCTCTTGTTCCCCACACATAGGACTCTAAAATAGCCTATACTAATGTATTTCGAAATTACATGGGCTGGCAATAATAAGGTGATGTAGCACCTAGAATAACTCGGGCCGAAATTTGTGAAGTGGCATCTTGTATATTCGTCCAAGAGCTATGCACTCATTATGGTGGCTTCAAAGTCTGAAATCATCACTTGTAACTCTATTCTTGTCCCCCTTGCATCCATCATCTCCATGCTTATTTCTTGCTCCAATGTTCATCCTTCTCCAAGCTAGGCCCTTCATTTTGTAAAGCAAAACAAATGCTATCCAATTTAGGCAACATCATATTCTCATGAACATTAGAATCATTACCAAGCGAAAATGCACAGTAATTTAGTTGGCGTCTTGTGACTCTGATAATTGGTCAGTGTATATGCTTGATGAGGGCATGGGTGTAACAATGGTATTGATGTCCTCATCACTGGCTGATGTCCCTTTGAGCTGTAGCTGTAGGTTGACTCCTTGTTTTAGCATAAATAGCATTTCCGTTTGAGGTAATATGCATGTCTCATGTGAATCGAGAAAGGAATTGTGAGAGGAGTGATGTCACCTCGGTTTCAAGAGCTCTTAAGCGTGCTAAAGTCATAAGTTATATGGGGTTGGATGTATGGAATGTAGAGTCATGGGGATGATAGGAAGGTGCTCCGCATCAAAAGCAGTCATAATTTTGTAATTGGTCCATGTGGACCCATAAGTACTCAAAGCGCTTTCCATGACCTTGATCAAAAAAACTCTCCCACTTGCGCGGAAATACAAGTACCGTCAAATTCAGCCTTAAAGCAAGACTTTTGGCCTTGAAAGTCAAGAACATCACCGTTGCTGTTTTTAGGACAAGTTTACGAACCATTGGCACTTCCTTTTGAAGGAAATTCGAGAGATTAATTCTTTACATTTCGCCCCCACAGTAGGGACAAACGTACCTTCTGCGGATCTTTCATGATCAAGGCAATCTCGTTTGGCATAGGTGAAAAAATCAAATGTATCGCCTTATTCTCCTTACATTTTTCGCGGATGGCATCTTGTAACTCATGCGTAAAGCCAGAACAAAAGGCATTCGGCATCGTCCGATACATATTGAAGCGATATCTCCACTATAGAGGGACAAGAATCTTTGGGCGATCGTAAGGAAAGTATCGCACGAGAATATGAACTACTTTCATGGACTACCATAGAATGGACAGATGTTCACTTAAATGGTCATAATTTTGTCATTCGGAGTCGATGTCGGACCCATAAGAACTCAAACTGCCATGGCGGACATGCGCATCAAAATATGGTCCCCGCTTGTGCCGGAGGCCAAGTACACTCAAATTCAGCATTAAGCAGGACTTTTTGGCCCCGAAAGTCAAGAACATCGTTCATCTCTATTTTGAACAGTTTACGAACCCATTGGCACTTCTTTTGAAGGAAATTAGAAGAGATTATGTTGTAGACATTAGCCTGGTAAGGACAAAGCGTACCTTTTGCGAGATGCTCTGTGATCGAGCAATCTCATTTGGCCGTAAATTGAAGAAATCCAGGCTATCGCCTTATTCTCCTTATTTTTTAGCGGATGGCATCACTTGTAACTCTCTTTATGAAAGCAAGAACAAAAGGCATTCTGGCATCGGTTAATATATATGTTGAAAAATATCTCCTCTATAGAAGACAAGAATTTTGGGGCAATCCCGAGAAATGGCGCCCGCGAGAAAATGAAGTACTTTTCAAGGACTTCCATAGAATGGTGAATGTTCTAAAGCGGTCATAATTTTACCAATTGAATTCGATTAATGGACCCATAAGTACTCAAACGCTTCTACGGCCAATATGTGAATCAAAAAACACTCCCGCTTGCGCCCGAGGGAGGCCCTAAAATGCAAATCAAATTCAGCCTTAGCGAGGACTTTTGGCCTTGGTCAAGAACATCATTCGTTCTGTTTTTCAGACAAGTTTACGAACCATTGGCACTTCCTTTTGAAGGAAATTCGAGATTATGTTGTATAGACATTAGCCCCCATGGTAAGGACAAACATACCTTCTGCAGATGCTCTATGATCCGGCAATCTCATTTGGCAATAAATTGAAAAATCAAATGCTATCGCCTTATTGACCTTGTTTGGCGGATGGCATCTTTGTAACTCATGCATGAAGCCAAGAACAAAGGGCATTCTGGCATCGATCCAATATATATGTGGAAGCGATATCTCCTATGAGGACAAGAATCTTTGGGAGTGATCGATAAAAATCATGCGAGAATATGAACTACTTTCAAGGACTACCATAGAATGAATAGGATGTTCTAAAATGGTCATAATTTTGTCATTCGGAGTCCGTGGGATATAAGTACTCAAACTGCCATGGCGAGCATGCGCCATCGATATGGTCTGCTTGTGCGAGGCCCGAAGTACCCTCAAATTCAGCATTAAGCGGGACTTTTGGCCCACGAAGTCAAGAACATCGTTAATCTCTATTTTTCGACAAGTTTACGAACCCATTGGCACTTCCTTTTGAAGAAATTCAAGATTATGTTGCTTGTAGACCTTAGCCCCCACAGTGGTTCAGCGTGCCTTCTGCGATGCTCTATGATCAAAGGCAATCTCATTTGGCGTAGGTGAAGAAAATCAGGCTACTCGCCTTATTCTCCTGTTCAGCCGGATGGCATCACGTAACTCATGCGCATGAAAGCCAGAACTAAAGGGCATTCTGGCATCGGTCATATATATGTGGAAAAGATATCTCCTCTATAGAAGACAAAGAAATTTTTGGGCGATGGTAACGCGCGAGAAAATGAAGTACTTTCAAGGACTTCCATAGAATGACAGATGTTCACTAAAGCGGTCATAATTTGTAATTGGTCGATTAGGACCCATAAATTACTCAAACGCTGGCGTAGATCAAAAAACACTCGCTTGCGCTTGGAGCCAGTACCCTCAAATTCAGCCTAAGCAGGACTTTTTGGCCACAATTCAAAACATCATTCGTTCTTTGTTTTGACAAGTTTAGACATTAGCACTTTTTTTGAAGGAAATTGATTATGTTGCTTATAGACATTACCCCTGGTAGGGACAACGTACCTTCTTCTGGATGCTCTATGATCCGGGCAATCTCATTTAGCGTAAATTGAAAGAAAATCATGACTACCTTATTCTCCTGTTTCGCCGGATGGCATCTTTGTAACTATGCGCATGAAAGCCAAGAACAAAAGGGCATTCTGTCGATCAATATATATGTGGAAACGATATCTCAACTATAGAGGACAAGAATCTTTGGGGCGGTCGGGACAAAATCACGAGAAATGAACTACTTTCAAGGACTACCATAGAATGGATAGTGTTCACTAAGCGGTCATTTTGTCATTCGGTCATATGGGACCCATAAGTACTCAGCCCCTTTGTGACGGCGCATCAAAATACTCCCGGCGGGCACGATACCCTCAAATTCAACCTTAAGCGGACATGACCGAAGTCAAAGAACATCGTTTGTCATGTTTTTTAGAGACAAGTTGAATTGTGCACTTCCTTTTGAAGGAAATTCGAAAGATTATGTTGCTTATAGACATTAGCCTCCTGGTAGGGACAAATGTACCTTCTGCGGATGCTCTATAGTCGAGCGATCTCATTTGGCATGGGGTGAAAAATCCAAAAATCTCTTATTCCCTTGTTTTCGCGGGATGGCATCTTTGTAACTCATGCGCATGAAAGGCAAGAACAAAGGGCATTCTAGCGGTCAATATATGGCGATATCTCCTCTATGAGGACAAAATTTTAGGGCAATCGAGGCCATACGAAAATCAATGAACTTTCAGGACTGCCATGAAGATGGAGATGTTCACTAAAGATCATAATTTTGTCATTAGTCGATGTAGGACCCATAAGTACTCAAACTGCTTTCTCGGCTTGGCCGCGCTAGATGAAAAAACACTCCCCGCTTGTGCGGAGGCGGAGTACCCTCAAATTCAGCCTTAAGCGAGGACTTTTTATTACTGAAAGTCAAGAACATCATTAGTTGATGTTTTCAAACAAGTTTTGAACATTGGCACTTCCTTTTGAAGGAAATTAGAAGATTATGTTGCTTATAGACATTATTTACAGGTGGGACAAACAGTGCTGCGGATGCTCTATGATCCGTGCAATCTCATTTGGCCGTAAATTGAAGAAAAATCGGCTGCTATATGCCTTATTCCTTGTTTTCATTTGGATGGCATCTTTGTAACTCATGCACATGGCCAGAACAAAGGGCATTCCATCGATCAATATATATGGGCGATATCTCACTATAGAGGACAGAATCTTTAGGAAGCGATGGGGCAAAATAATACTGAGAATATGAACTACTTTCAAGGACTACCATAGAATGGACGGATGTTCACTAAAGCGGTCATAATTTTGTCATTCGGAGACGTGGGACCCACAAAGTACTTAAACTGCTCATGGCGAAAGGCATCAAATATACTCCAGCATTGCTGGGAGGCCAAAAGTACCCTCAATTCAGCCTTAAGGACTTTTGGCCCACGGTCAAGACATGATTCTGTTTTAGACAAGTTCTGAGCCCATTGGCACTTCCTTTTGAAGGAAATCGAGAGATTGTAAACATAGACATTAGCCCCCTGGTAGGGACAAGCGTACCTTCTGTAGATGTCTATGATTTGGGCAGCTCGTTGGCCGTACATTGAAAAAGAAAATCCAAAGGCTATACTTATTCTCCTTGTTTTTAGCGGATGGCATCTGTAACTCATGCGCGTGAAAGCAAGAACAAAGGGCATTCTGCATCGGTCGATATATATGTAAACGATATCTCCACTATAGAGGAAAAAGAAATTTTGAAGCAATCGGTGAAAAGCGCGCGAAAATGAAGTACTTTCAAGGACTGCCATAGAATGGGCGGATGTTCACTAAAAGCGGTCATAATTTTGTCATTAGTCCATGTTGGACCCATAAGTACCTCAAACTGCTAGCGGCGGCATACATCAAAATATACTCCCGCTTGTGCTGGAGGCCCGAAGTACCCTCAAATTCAGCCTTAAGCGGACTTTTTGACCCACGAGAGTCAAGAACATCAATTAGCCTGTTTTTTCGGACAAGTTTACGAACCCATTGGCACTTCCTTTTGAAGGAATTGAAGATTATGTTGCTTATAGAAATTAGCCCCTGGTGAGACAAAGCGTACCTTTGCGGATGCTCTATGATCCGAACAATCTCATTTGGCCATAAATTGAAAAATCAAATGCTATCACTTATTCTCCTTGTTTTAAGCGGATGGCATCTTAACTCATGCGCATGAAAACCTTGAACAAAAGGCATTCTGGCATCGGTCGATATGTATAATGAAGCGATATCTCCTCTATGCGGACAAGAATTTTGGGGCAATCGAGACAAAAAGCGCTCGAGAAAATGAAGTACTTTCAAGGCGCATGGAATAGACGGATGTTCACTAAGCGGTCATAATTTTGTCATTTGGAGTCCATCTGGGACCCATAAGTACTCAAACCCTTTCATGTGTACAGCGAATCAAAAAACACTCCCGCTTGGGCGAGGCGGAGTACCCTCTACCATAGAATGGACAGATGTTCTACTAAAGCGGTCATAATTTTGTCATTGATCCGTGTCGGACCCATAAGTACTCAAACTGCTGGCGGCGGCCTTGAATCGGCTCCTCCTTGCTTGCGCTAGGAGGCCATGATACCATCAAATTCAGCCTTAAGCGAGGACTTTTAATACGAAAGTCAAAATATCATTCGTTGATGGTTTTTGAGACAAGTTTACGAACCCATGGCACTTCCTTTGAAGAAATTAGAAGATTATGTTGTTATGACGACCATTTGGTAAAGGACAAGCGTAACTTTACGGATAACCTATGATCACGGTCTCATTTGGCCGTGAATTGAAAAAAGAATAAGATCCGGTGGCTATATGCCTTAATACTCCTTGTTTTGCGGATGGCATCTTTTGTAACTCATGCGCATAAGCCAGAAGAACAAAAGGGCATTCGGCATCCAATCAATATATATGTAAACTTGATATCCTCTTATGAGGGCAAAGAATCTTTAGGGCGGTCGGCCCGAAAAATGTGCAGGCATTCTTTTCAGGACTACCATAGAATGGACAGATGTATCAAAGCGGTCATAATTTTGTCATTGGGTCGTGTCGGACCCATAAGTACTCAAAGCTCTCATGGCGCATCAATGGTCCCCGCTTGTGCGGGAGGCCGAAGTACCCTCAAATTCAGCCTTAAGCAGGACTTTTGGCCCGAAAGTCAAGAACATCGTTCGTTTACATTTTTTCGAGACAAGTTTAAGACATTGGCACTTCCTTTTGAAGGAAATTCGAGATTATGTTGTTATAGACGTAGCCCCCGGTAGGGATAGCGTACCTTCTGCGATGCTCTATGATCCGGGCAATCTCATTTGGCCGTAAATTGAAAAGTCAAGGCTATCACCTTATTCCCCTTGATTTTGTGAGGATGGCATCTTTAGTAGCTCATCTTGCATGAATGGCGAGAACAAAAGGGCATTCCTAACATTAGTCGATATATGTGGAAGCGATATCTCCTCTATAGAGGACAAAGAAATTTCCCCAGGGCCGTGAGTAGCGCATAGAGAAAATCAAGTAGTTTCAAGGGCCGCCATAGAATGGATGAGATGTTCACTAAAGCGGTCATAATTTTGTAATTGGTCGATTAGCCGGACCCATAAGTACTCAAAGCCCTTTCATGGCCTTGTGAATCGAAAAACCACTCCTTGCTTGCGCTAGGAGGCCTGTGATACCCTCAAATTCAGCCTTAAGCGGGACTTTTTAGCCACAGTCAAAAGAACATCATATTCGTTGATGGTTTCGGACAAGTTTGAACCCATGGCACTTCCTTTTGAAGGAAATTCGAAGATTATGTTGCTTATAGACATTCGGCCTGGTAGGGACAAGCGTAGCTTCTGCGGATGCTCTATGATCCGAACAATCTCATTTGGCGTAAATTGAAAAATCAGTGGCCTATGCCTTCTCCTTGTTTTTAGCCGGATGGCATCTTTGTAACTCATGCGCATGAAAGCCAAGAACAAAAAGGGCATTCACGGCATCAATCAATATATGTGGAAGCGATATCTCCATATAGAGGACAAGAATCTTTAGGGCGATCGGGCAAAAATACGCGAGAATATGAACTACTTTCAAGGACTACCATAGAATGGACGGATGTTCACTAAAAGCGGTCATAATTTTGTCATTATTCGGTCCGTCGGACCATAAGTACTCAAGCGCTTTCATGGCCGACATCGCATCAAAATATGGTCCCCGCTTGGCGGGAGGCCGAAGTGCCACAAATCAGCCTTAAGCGGGACTTTGGCCCGAAAGTCAAGAACATCGTTCGTCTCTATTTTCGACAAGTTTACGAACCCATTGGACTTCCTTTTGGAAGGAAATTCGAGAGATTATGTTAACTTATTAGCCCCCTGGTAGGGACAAAGCGTACCTTTGCGGACCTCTATGATCCGGGCAATCTCATTTGGCCATAAATTGAAAAATCAAAAGGCTATCGCCTTATTCTCCTTGTTTGGGATGGCATCTTGTAACTCATGCCCATGAAAAGCAGAACAAAAAAGGCATTCACTGCATCGGTCAATATATATGTGGAAAAAGATATCTCCTCTATAGAGACAAAGTTATGAGCAATCGGTAAAAAAGCGCCTGCGAGAAAATAAAGTACTTTCAAGGACTTCCATAGAATGACAGATGTTCACTAAAACTGATGTAGGGTGGAACCCTAATTAAATCGATCTTTCACGTTTGGAGGGGATCTCACAGAGGAACGAAGAACAGCAGGCTTACAAAAGGGAAACACGGGGAAAGAGGAAATCACTCAACCAACAAGGAATCGATCACACAAGTGCTAGATCACCACATAAAGAGATCCACAAGATACAAAGTCCACAAAGGAGATACAAAGGAACCGTTCATCTCGGAGGAGGCCTTGAATCGAGGATCTTCCCGTATAGGGTCTTGAATCCGATGGATCTTCTCCTGAGCAGAGGTCACAGATCTCAGGTGGAAGTACGGTGGATGAGCAAAGGCTCTCACACACAAAATATGAAGCTAATCCGGTGCTAACCCTAGAAAAGGATGGGGATAGTCTGTTATAGTCTAGGTTCTCAAAGGGTAAGACCAGAAGCAGCAGTACATGAGCCTCGGCCCGCTTACCTACAGGCGGGGCGGTAATACCGCTTCGGGGCCAGTAATACGCTTAGTGCTTTCCAGTGATAATCTCCTTCTGGAGGCGGTAAGTACCGCTCGAGTGTTCAATGATGGCACCTTCAGGAGAAGTGGTAATCAGCCCTAATTCTGGGAGTTTGTCGGGTTCGGCGGACGTGAGGCGGATCTCGGCCCAGTAGTGCCGCTGGCCTCGGCTTCAGTGATGTGCAACAGCTGGAAGCGATAATGCACCTTTCGTCTTGAATTCTGGCTCCTCCTCTCGCTCTTGATGTCCCTTTGAGTTGTAGCTTCTTCTAGATTGACTCCTTGGTACCTAAGCATGCATAGCATTCCGTTTGAGGTAGTAACATCTCATATGAATGAGAAAGGAATTGTGAGAGGAGTGATGTCACCTTAGTTTCAGAGCTCTTACCCGTGCTAGTCATAGGTCCTTGTGGGGTTGGATGTGTGGATGTAGAAGTCCATGGGGATGATGGAAGGATGCTCCGCATCATATCCCCTCATTGAAAGGATCCGACCTCGGATCAAGATCTTCATCACCATGGAAAAGCGAGAGGTCTTTGGCGTTGAAGGTGTCGCTCACGTTGTACTTGTCGCTTGGTATGCTTCGAGCTTGTGGCGTTGTTGTTGCGATGCTAGCACCTTGAAGGTCCATCAGCTCGAGTAAGTTTGGACTTTGCGTTAGTTGGGGAAGGCGTTCCTTGAAAGGGTGTAGCCACAGGATCGCTATGTTGAAGATCATGGGTTGCTTGTTGATGTTGAGCTTGGTCGTTAGTATTGTACTTGGGCGGCTGGATGGTGTGTCTTGTATCTTCGCCGCTCTTCTTGATGTAACTTACGAGCACTAACGTCGAGGTTGATGCGCTCTTGTAGAGGAAGAGTAGAATGTCCAATAGGGACAATGGGTTGAAGCCGTGAAACGACCTCGAAGAACTTGCGGTGATCGAATGTCTTGCCGCGGTTGTAGGCGTGCTCGGCGATGGTAGACATGCTTCCCACTCCTTGATGTTCTTCTTGATCAACAGCGAAGTAGAGTGGAGGCGTCCGGTTTATCACCTCCGTTTGTACGTCGGTTTGAGGATGGTATCTGGATGAGAACAGAAACTTGATTAGAGCAGCATAGAGTCTTTAAAAGTAACTCAAGAACTTGGCGTCATGATCGGAGGCGATTGTCTTCGATACTCCATGGGCGCAGATTTCCCTACAAAGAGATTTGCAATATGTGAAGCATCGTCTACCTTGTTTGCAAGGAATGAAATGTATCTTAGAAAATCGGTCCACAACAACAAACACGGAATCCTTTCCATTTTTGAGTTCTAAACAAACCAAGTACAAATCCATGCTAATGTCTTCCCAAGGTTGATAAGGAATAGGAAGAGGCATGTAAAGACCATGAGATTGAGCTTGACTTAGCTTTGCGGCATGTAAGCATCCCGAATTGGTGAAGCGAGACATCCGAAACATCTTGGGCCAAAGTAGTTCTTGGAGGCGTGGCGAAGGTCTTGTCGGCGTCAAAATGTCCCATGAGTCCCTCCATGAGCCTCTTGCAAAAGACAAGCGAAGAAGACTAGGGTATGCATAGTTTGTTAGCTCTCATAAGATAACCATCCTTGAGTATGTTGTTCCCAAGATGTGTCGTCAAACATTTAACATAATGAGGTGCAAAGATGGATCACTAGCATACAAATCTTTGATATGCTCAAAACCTATAACATTCAACTCAAGTTGGGTGACAAGCATGCATATGCGTGATAGTGCATCGGCAACTACATTTTCCTTGCATAATGCTTGATCACATATGGAAAAGATTCAATAAATTCACTCCATTTGGCATGGCAACATTCAATTTAGTTTGACCTTTTTAAGTACTTAAGCGTTTCATGATGGGTATGGATGACAAACTCATGAGCCTAAGATAATGTTCCCAAACATAGCAACGCAGCACTAAAGCATACAATTCTTTTGTCATACGGGATAGTTAAGTTGAGCACGGAGAGTTTTCACTAAAATAAGCAATGACTCGTTTTTCTTGCATTAAAACTCATATTCGGTACCACTTGCATCACAATGGACCTCAAAGTTTTGTCAAAATTGGGCAGCAAGATTGGAGCATGATAAGCAAAGACTTGAGTTCATCAAAGCGTTTGATTGCAGGGTCCCCAAACAAAAGGTATTCTTCTTCTCAAAGCATGCAAAGGGCTGCAATGAGTGCTAAAGTTTTTCACAAAGCGTGATAAACACGCAAAGACCAAGGAAACGCACTTGTTGCAAATTATGGTGGAGTTGGGGCCAAGTTTTATTGCTTTGATCTTAGTTTCATCAACATGGACACCCTGGAGGAACAACGAAACCCAAGAAAACCACTTTGTCAACTCCAAAAGTGCATTTCTTCAAGTTTGCATAAAGACTTTCCTTTGAAGTGTTTGCAAAACAAGCTTAACGTGATCAAGATGCTCTTTCATGGTTT
>JAHHZJ010009236.1:0-13053 GCA_021437245.1 Aegilops speltoides
GGAAGAAAAAGTGGAGGCCTTAAAGGGGACTTGCCAAGAAGTTGTTCCTTATGCTCGAAGGTAACCCTTTATACCCGACAATCATTTTCCATTGTGATGTTTCCATTCGACCCTTGTCTTGACTCGGTGTTTGTCCTTGCGAATCCCGAAACTTTGAAGAAAGACTAGCCAGCTAGAACCAAACCTTGACCCGTGAATTCTCCGTGAATGATGAAGTTGCCATGAATGTCTTCATTTGGAGTCCGTGTCGCGCTGTGTGGACTATCTTGCAAAGGCTGAAGGTCGCCACTTCTCGTTCGCTCGGCAGCTCGGCGAGGCGACACTCGAACGACCTCGAGTCGTGATGGCTCGGAGCAGTTCTGATTGAGTGCGAAGTGGAAAAAGTCCTCGGCTCGGTGCGGTGCGATGTTGATCTGTGCGGCGAGTCCACTTGCAAAGATCTGGCGAAGACAAGTGGCGGCCCTCGGTGTAGAACACCAGAAACGACTTGGTCCTTCATGGAAACCTTCATCGCTGCTGCCACTCGGATCGCGAGGCGGAATCGACCTTGATGAGTTCGTTGCACCTTCGACCCTCCACGGGAGGGTAAAAAACTTCTTTTAAGCTCGACACTTTAAATTCACCTCGGTATGCGAGTGGGTTATAACGATAAACCTTAAGGCTTAGCGCTGAGCACTTCGATTCCTTTAGGTATCGATGAACTGAATTTGATGCTTGAGTATGATTGCTTTTGGCTCGAAATGTCTTTTGCGAGGTTGACATGACATTCACTGCGATCGACTTATTCCTTAATCACTTAGGCGATGGGCTGCGCTAAGCCCCAGTGAAGGTTGCTCTTCACTCGGAGGATTTTTATATCTTAGGCGAGCCTTGGGCTGCAGCTAAGACCCAGTGAAGGTTTGCTCTTCACTCGGTGGGATTTTATATCTTAGGCGACGGGCTGCAGCTAAGCCCAGTGAGAGGTTTGCTCTTCACTCGGTAGGATTTATATCTTAGGCGAGCACTAGGCTGCGCTTAAGCCCAGTGAGAGGTTTGCTCTACACTCGGCGGGATTTTTATATCTTAGGCGAGCAGGCTGCAGCTAACCCAGTGAGAGGTTTGCTCTTCACTCGGCAGGATTTTATATCTTAGGCGAGCCTGGGCTGCTGACTAAGCCCCGAGTCGAGGTTTGCTCTTCACTCGGTAGGATTTTCACGTTGTACTTGTGGCGGCTCGGAGGAGGTCGTGATGACCTGCGCCTCATCTTCCTCCGCGCACATTGTACTTATGGCGTGCTTCGAGAGAGTCATGATCGACCTGCACCTCATCTTCCTTGTGGCGTCGTTGTATATGGCGTAGCTCGGAGGAGAGGGTCGATCGACCTACCTCGTCCTCCTTCTTGACGTCGTTGTACTTGGCGAGTACTTGGACTGCGCTAAGCCTCCAGTGGAGTCGCTTACCACTGGTGGGATTTATATAACGAGTACTTGGACTGCAGCTAAGCCTCCAGTGGAAGTCGGCTTACCACTCGGTGGGATTTTTAACTTAAGCGAGTACTTGGACTGCAGCTAAGCCCCAGTGGAAGTCGGCACCACTCGGTGGGATTCTCTCTTAAGCAGTACTTGGACTGCAGCTAAGCCTCAGGTGGAAGTCTAGCTTACCACTCGGTGGGATTCTATAACTTAGGCAAGCAGTTCACAACTAAACCTCCAGTGGCGTCGGCTTACCACTCGGTGGATTTTACAAACTTAAGTAAGCGGTTCGGCTAAGCCTCAGGATGAGTCGGCTCACCACTCGGTGAGATTTTACAAACTTAGCGAAAGCGGTTGGCTAAGTCACTGCTGAGGAAAATTTTATTGGACAAAATAAAAAGTGACAAAAAATATGGAGGAATTATGACACTATTATTTGAAATCCATGAACTACGAGTACTTTATTACATCTCATCAGGTGAAAACTTTAAGTGTAAAATGGTAGGAGTAGATCCGCATTCCAAGCTCGGGGCTCTTGATTTGTGTTCGGCGTTGTAAAGGCGGTATGCCCGTTGTGGAGAACCTTGGTGACGATGAAGGGTCCTTCCTAGAAGAAGGCGAGCTTGTGTTGTTCTGTTGATCCACTCGGAGAACTAGATCTCCTTCTGGAAGGCTCGACCTCTCACATTTACGGCGTGAAAGCGATGCAAGTCTTGTTGGTAGATGGTCGATCGGATCGAAACCATCTCCCTTTCTTCCTCTAGAAGGTCATTGCGTCTGGCGCTTGCTCGACTCGCCGTTGTAGAGTTCAACTCGAGGAGCATTGTGAAGAATGTCACTTTCGGCAAGACTGCCGCCCGTAGACCAAGAAGAATGGAGTTCTTCGATCGACCGATTGGTGTGGTCCGCAATCCCCAAAGCACGAGGAGTTAAATGCGACCCATGCTCCGGCCGCATGCGAGATCACGCATCAATGGGTTTCAAACCCTTGAGGATCAGGCCATTGGCTCGCTCTGCTGTCCATTCATTGCGGATGGGCGGAGCGTAGTCGACTCGTGTGCCTTGAGAGTTGCGAAATCCTGAATTCTTCGAGTCAAAGTTGACCCATTATCCGTAATGATCTTGCGGGACTCCATATCTGAGCGTCGGTTCCCTGATGAAACTAACAGCGTACCGGCGTCAAGGTTCTTGATTGGCTTAGCCTCAATCCACTTGGTGAACTTTCATTGCTACCCGTACATCTAAACCACTCGACCTTTCTCAAGGGACCGACCATTCCACCCCTTTTGGAAAGGCCAAAGCGGTGGAATGGTCTTGAGGCGACTTGTGTGACATATTTGAGAAATGACATCCTTCACCTTGTCCACTATTTGCCCCATCTCATTAGCCCCGTAAAATCCGGCTCGGTATGCTTTGTACGATGGTCGAGGGCCATGGTGACCCAGGTCCCAGTGGATATCGTGAAATGATTCGACCATCTTCCGTTATGCATTTTTGACCAACTCGATCGCGCTCTCTTATAAGCCGTTTGATACGGTAAGGCTTTGGATCGCGGACGATCGCCAACCTCTTCCTCATCCTCTGGGAGCTCTTTTCTCGGGATATCGCGATATAGGGAATTGTCGTCGGGTGACCGCTAAGATCTCCATGACCAAGTCGACCCTTTTGGGACCTCAACCTTAGTCGGTTGTGGCACTCTTGGGCTGTGGAGCTTCTTGATGAAAGGATCTTCTTTGGTGGGAGTGTGTATACTCCAAAACACACCACTGGAATGGCTTCTCTTTGGAACCTATCTTTGCTAGATCATGGTGCTTGATTTTTCATCGAGGATGTGATGGAGCTCTAACCCTTAAACTTCTTTTCCGGCTTCCTCCGCATTGCGATATCCATCATTGGGCTTCTCATCCCTCCTTCTCACTTGGTTGACCACTAAATCTGAATGCCATAGACCATCAGGCGGCAGCGAGTGAGATGGCCATTGCAATCCGTATAAGGGGCCTCATACTCTGCCTCATTGTTGGAGGAATCAAAGTGAATCTGGAGCACATATACTTATCTCTTAAGAAACCAGGAAACCCTGACACGGAACCATTCAACATCTTAGAGCCGTCAAAGAACATGGTCCAATGCTCGAAGTGAACGATCGGCTCTGTGTTCAATCCACCGCGAAATTGCTTTGCACAGGACTTAATGGCTTTTTGCCTCAAACTTGATATAAAGGCTCAATGCCCATTTGCCCACTCGACGTTGCATCTCTTTGTGCGAATCTCGATGTGGGGGTCGGCGATGTGATGGAATGATCGAGAAATTGAGCAACCTTCCGTGGTCATGTATATTCCATACACAAGCCGATTGGGATATCTCTGCTTGGATGGTGTAAGACTTGACAAATAATACCTTTGGCGGAACTTTGAAGGCTTTTCCTTCTTCTTCTGCTCGGTAAGCCTTTTCTTGGACTTGTCTGTGGCAGCGATATAAAAGCAACAGGCTCTTTGCTGATTGGGCGCAACACGGCTGGGTGGAGGCGGAGCTTTTAGCTCGGCAAATCTGCATCGCCGGTCCCTCGAACATCGCCTTCTTCATCGGTTGGTAAAGGGAAAATGCCTTTTCACCGAGTCGTGAGATGAATCGACTTAATGCGGCCAAGCATCGGTAACCGGACCCTACTCGCCAGGCGTTTCATTGGAGAATAGTGCCAATCTTCTGGATTAGCGTCGATCCCCCAAGCGAAAACCGAGTAACATTCCACGGGGAACTCGAATGTGCACTTTGATGGATTGAGCTTGATATCATACCCGAGGTTGGCAAATGTTTGCAAATCGGAGCAGGTGGAACCTTTTAAATGACTTACGCGATATCATCCATATATGCTTCCACATTCCGGTGATTTGAGTCTTGGAACATTGAATCATTGCATAAATGTTCCCATTCTTGAGGCTGAATGGCATGGTATAAGCGGAAGCACCGAATAGAGTGATGAAAGCTGTTTTATCTCATTGGGTCCATCTGAGGATCTGATGATACGGAATATCGTCTAGAAAAGACAATTCTCCATCCGGTCGAGTCAACAATTTGATCTATGCAAGGAGAGGAAAATGATCTTCGGGCAGGCCGATTGATGTTGAAATCAATGCACATTGGGGACTTGTCCTTCTTAGGAACCATGATGACATTAGCGAGCCACTCGGGTGGTATATCTCGGATAAATCCTGCGCCGCAGTCGGCCACTTCTTCACTAATGGCCTTTCTCTTACGGGCCGGACCAAGATGCTCTTTGGTAGCTTTGGGCGGTGACTCGGCGATCTCGGCCATCCCAGGAACACGGCATGTCGGTGGCTTCCATGCAAAAATGTCATTCTCACGGAGGCTGGATGGGCTTCTTCCTATTTTGGATCGAGTGTGGTGGAGATGTGGGTGGGGGCATTGGGGCGGTGGGTGAATGTGGGCGAGCCGTCTCACGGACGGCTGAAACATTCTGTGGCGGGTTTCTTGGATCAGCAAATCACTTTCGGATCTGCGCTGCCTCTTCAAACTCAGTGTCATCAGGAATCGGCAATCTTGAGCCTTTAAAGGCGTCTTACGCCTTTCCGATCACGGTGGTGATCACTCCTTTGGGCGGGCATCTTATTTGAGGTACCGTAACATGGTCGAGCCATAAATCGTGCATAAGCGGTCTCCCCAAAATGGCGTGTGGCCTCGAAAATCCACGACCTCGAATGTCAACTTTTCCTTGGAAAATGTTTTTGAATCACCAAACACCGTCGGAGCTATTTGGCGGTGACTCGGCTTTCTTTAGGGTAATGAAAGCTCATATTCTTGGTGCTTTCGTCGGGACATCGGAATGCCCATTCCTTCGGTTTCGCATACAACAAGTTAGCCCACACCGTCCCCGGCACCTTTGTGGTCAGTGTCTTGACATGGATCGACCACCAAAGCTTGCCTCCGGGGTGGCAATATGAGTCGGGTGATCAGTTGGTCGAATGTGATGGGTGTTTGGGACCATCTCGATAACTTGCTTTTCTTTGGGGCAACCATGTTCACCTCACGATTAATGACTTTGATCGACTCTTGCTTTCCACATCATGAAGATCATCGAGTGGGTTTACATGGGATATCCTTCCTCCCTGTCCTCCTTGTCTTGGCCTTGTCCGACTCCTTCTCCTTGTCCTTGATTGTTTTTCCTGGCTCTTTGGATCGAGTCGACCTTGGCGAGTGGTATGCTTTGGGTAAATGATATTGCCCTCTTCATCTTTCTTGTGTGGATGTGACATGGCATATCCATCCGTCATTCCTTCTTTATCCTTCACCTTCTTAAGGTTCCGGGATCCTTTTGGTTTCCTTTGAACTTTCCACGAGTCCGGCGAGCCTCTCCAGGAGCTCTTGGTTCAGCCTTCCCATTTCCATTGGTGTTTCCCTTCTCGACTAACTGCTTGTCCTTTTTGTTGGAAATATGCCTAGAGGCAATAATAAAAGGTTATTATATTTCAATGTTCATGATAATTGTCTTTTGTTCATGCTATAAATGTATTATCGGAAATCGTAATACCGTGTGAACACTTAGACCCAATGAGTCCCTAGTGAGCCTCTAGTTGACTAGCTCGTTGTGATCAATAGATAGTCATGGTTTCCGACTATGGACATAAGATGTGTTGATAGCGGGATCACATCATTAGGAGAATGATGTGATGGACAAGAACAATCATAAGCATAGCATAAAAGATCGTATAGTTCGTTTGCTAGAAGCTTTGCCAATGTCAAGTATCTATTCCTTGACCATGAGGTCGTGTAACTCCAGTTACCATAAAGTGCCTTGGGTGTATCAAGCGTCTGGCTGCTGGGTGACTATAAAGGTGCATTACGGTATCTCCAAAGTATCTATTGGGTTGACCGGATCGAGGCGGGATTTGTCACTCCTTATGCGGAGAGGTATCTCTGGGCCCTTTCGGTAATGCATCATCATAATGAGCTCAATGTGACCAAGGTGTTGGCCGGGATCATGCATTCGATGCAGTAAAGTGACTTGCCGGTGAGGGAACAAGGTATTGGGATCGGCGAGCAAGTCTCGGGCAAATAACGTACCGATTGACAAAGGAATTGTATCGAGGTTTGATCGAATCCTCGACATCGTGGTTCAACCGATGAAATCATCGAGGGCATGTAGAACAACATGGATATCGGACCCGGCTGTTGGTTATTGCAGGTCTCGGTCATGTCTGCGTGTCTCCGAACCGTAGGGTCTACAATAAGGTTGGTGGCCTAGGGTTAGTAGGAAGTCAAGTATGTGACCACGAATGTTGTTGAGTCCGGATGAGATCCGGACGTCCGAGGAGTTCGGAAGTGTGGGGTAAAGAATAATATATAGGAAGTGGTGTTTGACCATCGGAAAGTTTGGGGTTTGGTAAATCGGGACCACGGAAGGTCGAGGTCCACGGTGGGGCCACCTATCCGGAGGGCCCCATGGGCCAAGGGAAGGAACCAGCCCACGGGGCTGGTCGCCCCCTAGGCCCCCCTCGCCTAGGGTTGAAACCCTAGGGGTGGAATCTCCACCCCTTGGCCGCCCCCCACAGGGTTGGATCTCGGGGCGCCACCGAGGGCCTATATAAAGGGGGAGGAGGGGCTGTGGTACCACAACTCCCAAGGCGCAGCCCTCCCTCCCAACACATCTCCTCCTCCGTAGAGCTCGGAAGCCACAGCCGAATCTTGCTTCTCCACCATCATCACGCCGTCGTCTTTGCGGTGGAGCTGTCTTCCTCAACCTCTCCTTCCCCTTGCTTTGGATCAAGAAGGAGGAGGCGTCGTCGTTCCGTCGTGTGTTGAGCGGGAGTGCTGTCCGTTGCACTTGGCATCGGTGATCTGAATCACGTTGATGCGACTCCATCATCACCTTGCAAGCTTCCGCGATCTACAAGTGGTATGTAGATGCAAACTCTCTCCGTTACTCGTTGCTTAGATGAACTCATAGATGGATCTTGGTGAAGCCGTGGGAAAAATTTTAATTTTACGCGTTCCCCAAGGTGGTATCGAGCTAGGTCTGTCGTAGTTCTCTAATGCAGTAGAACACAATTTGTTGTGGGCGTTGATCTTGTCATCTTACTTGCCTCTACTAGTCTTTTCTTGCTCAGCGGTATTGTGGGATGAAGCGGCCGGACCAACCTTACGCGTGCGCTTCGTGAGACCGGTTCGACCGTGACATGCACTAGTTGCATAAGGTGGTGGCGGGTGTGTCTCTCCACTTTAGTTGGGCGGAATCGATGAACAGGGCCCTTAGAAGGGTAAATAGAAGTTGACAAAATCACGTTGTGGTGATTCGTAGGTAAAAACGTTCTTGCTAGGGCCCAATCGCAGCCCGTAAAAGATGCAAACAACAATTAGGGGCGTCTAACTTGTTTTTGCGGCGATTGATCATGTGATGTGATATGGCGAAGTTGTGATGAATGATGAATTGTGATGTATGAGATCATGTTCTTGTAATAGGATTCACGACTTGCATGTCGATGAGTATGACAACGGCAGAAATAGGAGTTGTCTTTATTTTTATGACCTTGTGTCATTGAAGAGCAGCCATGTAAACTACTTTACTTCATTGCTAAGCGTTAGTCATAGAAGTAGAAGTAGTGTTGGTGACAACTTCATGAAGACGATGATGGAGATCATGATGATGGAGATCATGGTGTCAAGCCGGTGACAAGATGATCATGGAGCCCGAAGATGGAGATCAATGGAGCTTGATGATATTGGCCATATCATGTCACAACTATATAATTGCATATGATGTTTATTATGTTTATGCATCTTGTTTACTTAGGCGACGGTAGTAAATAAGATGATCCTTACAAAATTTCAAAAGTGTTCTCCCCTAGCGTGCACCGTTACTTTCTGTTAAATGTTTCTAAGCACCCGTGATGATCGGTGTGATGGATCCTACGTTCACATACAGCGGGTGTAAAGGCAGTTTACAGCGAAAACACTTAGGGTTAACTTGGCGAGCCTAGCATGCGGAACATGGCCTCGGAACACGGAACGAAAAGGTCGAACACGAGTCGTATGGAAGATCGATCAACATGAAGATGTTCACCGCGATGACTAGTCCGTCTCACGTGATGATGGGACCGGGCTGGTCGACTCGGATCGTGTAACACTTAGATGACTAGAGGATGTCTAATCTAAGTGGGAGTTCATAATTTTGATTAAGAACTTTATTATCATGAACTTAGTCTAAAACCTTTGCAAATATGTCTTGTAGATCAATGGCGCGCTAATGTCAACATGAACTTAGCGTTCCTAGAAAACCAATTGAAGATGATGGCAGCAACTATCTGGTTGGGTCGGAACAGAGATCATCCTCATAGCTGCCGGAAGCAATATGTCCTAGAAGGACCGCTAGGTGCCGCTCCATCGAAGAACCAAGGCGTTATGAGCGGCGGCAAACCGTCTTGATGATTACTCCCTCGTTCGGTCGGCATGCTCTACTTAGAACCGGGGCTCCAAAAGCGTTTTGAGCATCACGGAGCATATGAGATGTTGAAGAGCTGAAACTAGTTTTCCAAGCTCATGCCGGGTCGAGAGATATGATGTCTCCGACAAGTTCTCTGATTGTAAGATGGAGAGAACAGTTACGTCGGTGAACACATCACGAAGATATGCAGGGTTGGCCGCGTATGACCCGTTGAACATTAACCTCCGGATAGGCGGTCATTGGAGAATCCTCGATCGCTCCACCAAGCTACAAGAGCTTTGTGATGAACTACAACATGCGGGATGGTAAAGACCATTCTGAAGTGTTCTCGATCTGAAGTCAGAGGCTGAAATCAGAAAGAACATCAAGTGTTGATGGTCAATAAGACCACTAAGTTCAAGAAGGGCAAGGGTAGAAGAACTTCAAGAAGGGCGGCAAAGATGTTGCGCGCCGTAAGCTTTGTTGGGGAAGAAGTCAAAGAATGGACCCAACCGAGGTGAGTGCTTTTATTGCAAGGAAAGGAGCCTTTGGGCGGAACTGCCCCAAATACTTAGCGGATAAGAAGGCGGCAACACCAAAGGTTTAATATTTGATATACATGTAATTGATGTGTACCTTACGATACTGTAGTAACTCCGGGTATTTGATACGGTGCCGTTGCTCAATATGTAACTCCTGGCGGGAGCTGCGGAATAAGGGCTGGCGAAGGGCGAGGTGGCGATCTGCGTCGGGAATGGTTCGAGTCGATGTGATCGCCGTCGACCGCTGCCTCTACATTTACCTCGGGATTAGTTTTAAACCTCAATAATTGTTATTTGGTGCCAAGTTTGAGCATGAACATTTGTCTGGATCTCGTTTGATCTGAGATGGCTACTCATTTAAGTCTGAGAATAATGGTTGTTCGATTTATATGAGAGATATGTTTTATGGTCATGCTCGATGGTCAATGGTTTATTCTTAATGAATCTCGGCGTAGTATTACACATGTTCATAGTGTGGATGCGAAAAGATGTAAAGTTGATAACGATAGTCCCATACTTGTGTATGCGCCTTGGTCACATTGGTGTCAAGCGCATGAAAACTCCATCTTGATGGACTTTTGGAGTCTCTTGATTATGAATCGTTTGACACATCGAACCATGCCTCTTAGGCAAAATGACCAAGACTCCGTTCTCGGAACAATGGGCGAGCAACCAACTTGTTGGAAATCATACATACCGATGTTGCGGTCCAATGGCGTTGAGGCTCATGGAGGATATCGTTATGTTCTCACTCTCACTGATGACTTAAGTAGATATGGGTATGTCTACTTAATGAAACACAAGTCTGAGACCTTTGAAAAGTTCAAGGAATTTCAGAGTGAGGTGGAGAATCAGCGTGACCGTAAGATAAAGTTCCTCTGATCGGATCGTGGAGGAGAATACTTAAGTCCGCAATTTGGCACACATTAAGGAAATGTGGAATCGTTTCACAACTCACGCCGCTGGAACACCTCGGTGACGGTGTCGAGCGTCGTGTCGCACTCTATTGGATATGGTGCGGTCTATGATGTCTCTTACCGATTTACGCTATCATTTTGGGGATACGCTCTAGAGACAGCTACATTCACTTTAAATAGGGCACCGTCTAAATCCGTTGAGGCGACACCGTATGAATTATGGTTTGGGAAGAAACCTAAGCTATCGTTTCTAAAAGTTTGGGGATCACGATGCTTATGTCAGAAACTTCACACTGCTCGAACCCAAGTCGGAAAAATGCGTATTCATAGGATACCCAAAGAAGCTATCGGGTATACCTTCTACTTAAGAAAGGTCTTTGTTGCCAGAATGGATGCTTTACGGAGAAAGAGTTTCTCTCGAAAGAAGTAAGTGGGAGGAAAGTAGAACTTCGATGAAGTACTACCTCTCGAGCGGAAAGTGGTGCGGCACGAAACCATTCTGTGATGCCCCTGTGAAAGAAGCGTTGATGATGATCAAGGTACTTGGATCAAGTTACTCTTGAACTTGAAGGTCCACGAGGACACGTTCCGCACAGTGATGCGCAACCTGTCATGGAAATCATGTTGCTGACAACAATGAACCTTGAACTATGAAGAAGCAATGGCGGGCCGGTTCCAACAAATGGCTTGGAGCCATGAGATCGAGATAGAATCCATGTATGAAAACAAAGTATGGACTTTGGCAGACTTGCCGATGATCGTGCGATAGAAAATAAATGGATTTTAAAGAAGAAGGCGACGGATGGTAATGTTACCATCTATAAAGCTCGACTTGTCGCTAAGGGTTATCGACAAGTTCAAGGAATTGACTCTGACGAGACATTCTCTCCGTGGCGAAGCTTAAGTCGTCCGAATCATGTTAGCAATTCGCATACTATGATTATGAGATATGGCGGATGGGCGTCAAAGCGGCATTCCTTAATGGACATCTTAAGGAAGAAGCGTATATGATGCAGCGGAAGGTTTTGTCGATCCTCGAGCGCTAACAAAGTATGCAAGCTCAGCGATCCATTTATGGTGGTGCAAGCATCTCGGAGTTGGAACATTAGCTTTGATGAGATGATCAAAGCGTTTGGGTTTATCTTGAGACTTATGGAAACTGCGTTTACAAGAAAGTGAGTGGGAGCTCGTAGCATTTCTCTGTTATATGTAGATGACATACTCTTGATGGGAAATGATCGAAACTCTGGACAACATTAAGGCCTACTTGAACAAGTGTTTTTCAATGAAGGACCTTGGAGAACTGCTTATATATTAGGCATCAAGATCTATAGAGATAGATCGAGGCGCCTCATGGGTCTTTCACAAAGCACATACCTTGATAAGATTTTGAAGAGGTTCAAAATGGATCAGTCAAGAAGGGTTCTTGCCTATGTTACAAGGTGTGGCGAGCTCAGCTCGATCGACACGACAAAAGATAAAGAAGAGATGAGTGTCATCCTATGCTTCACCATAGGATCTATTATGTATGCCATCTGTGTACGGACCGATGTAAACCTTGCCGTAAGTTTGGTTGCAAGATACCAAAGTAACCCGGCAAGGAACACTTGGACAGCGGTCAAGAATATCTGAAGTACGAAAGGACAAAGGACATGTTTCTCGTTTATGGAGGAGCGAAGAGCTGTCGTAAAGGGTTACGTCGGCGCTAAGCTTCGACTCAGATCTGATGACTCTAAGTCACAAACGGATCGTGTATATGTTGAATGGTGGAAGCGATGGTGGTGCGGTACGCAGCGAAGCGTCGTGGCGGGATCTACATGTGAGCGGGTACATGGCAGCCTCGGGCAGCACATGAAGCGATTTGGGTGAAGTTCATCACCGACCTAGGAGTCATACCCAATGCGTCGGGGCCGATCAAACTCTTCTGTGACAACTGGAGCTATTGCCCTTGCCAAGGGCCGGGTTTCACAAGAAGACCGAGCACATCAAGCGTCGTTTCAACTCCATCCGTGAAAATGTTCAAGATGGAGACATAGAGATTTGCAAAGTGCACACGGATCTGAATGTCGCAGATCCGTTGACTAAACTCTCTCGCGTGCAAAACATGATCAACACAGAACTCTATGGGTGTTCGATTCATCACAATGTAACTAGATTGGTGACTCTAGTGCAAGTGGGAGCTGTTGGAAATATGCCTAGAGCGATAATAAAGGATTATTATATTTCAATGTTCATGATAATTGTCTTTTGTTCATGCTATAAATGTATTATCAGGAAATCGTAATACGTGTGAACACTTAGACCCAATGAGTCCCTAGTGAGCCTCTAGTTGACTAGCTCGTTGTGATCAATAGATAGTCATGGTTTCGACTATGGACGAGAAGATGTAGTTGATAGACGGGATCACATCATTAGGAGAATGATGTGATGGACAAGACAATCATAAGCATAGCATAAAGATCGTATAGTTAGTTTGCTAGAAGCTTTGCCAATGTCAAGTATCTATTCCCGACCATGAGATCGTGTAACTCCGTTACCGTAGGAGTGCCTTGGGTGTATCAAAGCGTCACAACATAGCTGGGTGACTATAAAGGTGCATTACGGTATCTCGAAAGTATCTTTGGGTTGACGGATCGAGGCGGGATTTGTCCTCCGTTATGCGGAGAGGTATCTCTGGGCCCTTTCGGAATGCATCATCATAATGAGCT
>JAHHZJ010009249.1:0-21755 GCA_021437245.1 Aegilops speltoides
GAACAATCCTACTCTCCTCCGCTTTGTTTTCTTGCATTAGGACAACAACGATACAATTGTTACTTCTGCGGTAGCTGAACCTTATCCTTTGCATGACTGTCATTCCACATAAATAGATGAAACCCACTAGCATGAGTAGGAGTTGTTTGAGCCCGATGTGCCTACTCATCCATGCTTGTTGTCATGCTGCTATTGCTTAGAGTTGAGTCGTCGATTCATCGGGGATGAGTCGAGGTGTGTGAACATGTCCTCTGATGTGAGCTAAGTGTGTGAACACGATTTGGTAAAGGTAGTGGTGAGAGGCCATGTAGGAGTACATGGTGGGTTGTCTCATTGCAGCCGTCCTCGGGAACTGAGTTACGTGTTTGTGATCCATGAGCAGTTACTACCACACATTGGGTTCGTCTTTCGACCCTCTCGCTTCTTAATCACCCTTGTTCTCTGTCCGGAGTTGCAACTAGTTTCGGTGTTTGTAGGTAGTGCTATTTTTCTACAAGTGGCACCCGATAGGGTGGGCTTGACAGACTAAACACCGTGGCCGGTGTTGAGTGGCACGGATGGTGGGCTCGGAACCCTGACACATCGTTTGGGGCCGTGGCGACACCGGCCGGATCTCCTTGGATGGAACCCGAATAGGCGATAAACCGGACGAGAGACTTGAGTGTTTAGGTAGGTCGTGGCCGACTCCTCGGGTTCGCGAAGGTTGCCAAGGTACATGGCGTGTCAGGCGATAAGTGGCGAGGCGTGTGAAGAAGTACACCCTGCGGGGTTATCATTATCTATTGAATAGCGGATTCCTGGATATGGAAACTTGGACCCTTCATAGTTCATAGACAAGTGAAAGTGGATACTCTAAAATCGCAAGATAAGCATGAGTGCTATGGATGGGCGTTCTCGTGGGAGGCGGAGAGGATCCATAGTGGTGTATTGATATGGTGAATATGTGGACTCGTGTGCCACCTCAAAGAGTTACTTGCGATCGTAGTTCGGTTAGCCACGAGTCAAGCTGGCTTCTGCGGTTAAACTCCACCACCCTTTGTTGATAATGATGCATATGTAGTTAGTTCGATGTTAGTCTTTTGGGTACATTTGTACTCACGTTTGCCTATTTTTGTTTTTGCGAGAGAGACTTTAGTCTGCTAGTAGTTCCATGTGGACTTGACGTTTAGCTTGTTACCTCAGCTATGATCTTGTGCCCTTTCGGCGGGATCTTAAGATAGTCGGGCTTCCGCCTTTTTTCATTTGTAGAATGCTGTACCGGACATGTTAAGCTTCCGCTTGTGCTTTGACTTGTATGTTCAATTGTTGGGTCTGAGACCCATGATTTTAATATCTGCCCTCGGGCCTAATGAATAAATACTTGAGTCGAGGTGTTGTGATGCCATGTTGTATTTGCAATATCGAGATTATTGTGTTATCTTATTGAAATGCTTGGTATGTGTGGAATCCACTTATCTAGTTGTTTATCTTTAGTAGCCTCTTTGGGAAATGTCTCCTAGTGTTTCCAGAGCCATGGTAACCTTCTTGCTCCGAATCATTAGGCTGGCCCATGTGTCCTTCTTGTTCAGGTTCCGTCCCTTGGGAAATGTCCCGATGAATAAGAGTCCTGTTAGCCCCTTCGCCCGGTTCACCGATCCTCTAGCCCGTTTTACCGGATTCACTTTGGAGGCCAAACACGTTCGATTTTGGGTCATGGATGCCTCTCCGTAAGTTTGTGCCACTTTGGGTTTCGACTAGCCATGTCGCCCGGGCTCCTTATCATATGGATGCTAAATTATCATATCGGGCCAAAAGGCAAACGGTCCGGGCAAAGGTAAGGCGACACCGGGGGAATACGTGCGGAGGCCGCAAAGTGATATGAGGTGTTACATGCTAGATCGATGTGGCATTGAGTTGGGGTCCCGACAATCGACATCCTCCTCGACATCCACCAAGTGTGGGCCCCCGCATCCACGATCCCCGTGGCCAATTTCCATCGGTTTCTTTCCCCCGCCCTCAAGGACGCCGAAATCCCTCGTTTGAGGGATGGGCCGCGAAAATGCAGCCACCACCGGCATCAAGACTCCCCTACCGTCGCCTGGCCCCGCCGGTTCGGGGACTTAACATGGTGGGACCCTTCAAACCCGCCGAGGCGGCATGGCCTTTGCTGGTGGTAGTACAAATTCACCAAGTGGATCGAGGAAAAGCAATTAAGAAACCGGACGGGCCAACACCGTCCGGTTCATCAAGGACATAGCGGGCGGCATGCCAAAAAATCATCCCGGCAAACGCCACCAACTTCACCAAGGGCGCCCGAGCAATTTGCCCGCTTCGGCATCGGCCTCAACCGCCTCCGTTGATCCGCGTCCAACGGCATGTCGAAAGGGGCCCGGACCATCCTGCCCAAAATCAAGTTGCGACTGTCGACCACTCCATCCGCTCACCGGCGGCCGGCTCGACGAAGGCCGGCCAATTCTCTAGGAAGTCTCCCTACCACGCCCAATCGGCCGACCAGGTTAACCCTGTTCTTCCTCGTCCGGGCCGGCCATCATCCCGACCGGCGCCGAGTTTGACTTCCTGGCCGGTCGCGATGTACACCGGGCCGGGCCGGAAAGCCCAAATGGCGTCGACCGCTCAAAAAGCCGCCTCCGGTGCTCCCGCCGGCCATGTACCAGCAAGGTATGAGGCACTACCACGGAAGAAGGTCAACCCCTTGCATTTCGGGCGCCCTCCCCCGGCCCAAGGAGCAGGCCGGACAAGTTGTCCCCTCCATGGGAGGGCCCATTCATCGTGAGCAAGGCCTTGCGCGATGCAACGCCCTACTACCACATAGATGCACGGAAGTCAAAAGAAGCCCAAAGAAGGACACCGCGGGAAAAACGACAAACCCCATGGAATCGGAACTCCCCCCGTTTTCGTTAGTCCACGGTGTATGTATTGCCTTTTGCGCATGAAACTATGGGGTCCCCAACGAGACTGGGGGCTACCACGGACCAATTTATTTGGCCCTTTTTTTCTTGTCACTACACTCACGATATTTACACATAGATATTTAAACAAAAGGCCCACGGTGGAGTTCATTACCCAGAAAACCCCCCGGGGTGGGTGGACCTGCCATTTAACAGATTTCCGGATAAAGTGTCTCAGCATCTCCAGCCCGGCCGCGTGTCCACTTTCCCGGGCGGCCTCCGGGTCCGGCCAGACACCGGTGTCCTCCCGGATCCGTGTCGCCGACGCCCGCTCCTCCGAGCTCCTTCTCCGGATCGGGGAAGCAAGCCGGGTCGAGCCATCCCGGCTTGCCGCCTTTCCGTCCGGATGTAACTTCGCCGTGGAAAGGCGAATTCGGCATTTAAGGGAGGCGATCCGGTTGGCCTGCTTCCCAAAGAAACGCTCCGAAGTTGGTCCGGCCCATCGGCGCCCGGTTGAAGACCCGGGATGCCAAGACAACGCAAACGGGCGCCATTCGGCCTTTGGAACAAGGGCGGAGGCCGCCCACCGCCAAACGGTCCGGACCCGTTTCCCCAAGGCCGCCAGCGCATGGCTCTTTCCGGAAGACGGTGCCCAAAGAAAAAGGGCGCCATCGGTGCGGCCCGGAAGACGCTTCCATCTGCGCCTCGGGACCCCGGGCCGGGCCTTAACGGCAAAATGATCTCCGGGAAGGTCGCCGTTGGGATCCGCCCAAGACCCAACAACGCCCGGTTCCAACCGATGGCGGATGGTTTTCCCCCGCTGCGCTCCGGGAAGGCCCCGCCGCAAAGGAAGAAAAAAGAAGAACAACAAGGGAAGAAAAGCCGGGTGCCGGCCGGGCTTCAAGAATCAGCACTCACCAAAAAAGACTCTTCCGGTGTTGCGCCTCAAGCAACGCCGCCCCGCCCATGGCGCGTTCCGCTTCCTTGGCGCCTTTCCCAGTGGCCGCGGCCAAGGGCCGCCTTCATCTCGGGGCCCTTGTTTCGGACATTCTCGGCCCCGCGGCGGCAACCCTTCCTCCACGGGCCCCCTCAGCCGGGGACCTGCCCCGGAGCGTTCCACCTCGGCCCGGATCCGGCCCTTGTCGTCCCGGCCTGGCCGCCTTCCTGGTCCGCCCCACCGGGGCCTTCTCGGCCCCCACCTCGGGCGGATCTTGTGACCCGCTATTGCCTCATGCAGCCGGGTTAGCCTCGTAAGAGATCGCCGGTCGCGCCACCTCCACCCCCTGCCGCCTTGGCGAAGCCGGCCGGGTGTGGGCCAACCCAAGCTGGTCATAATGATGACCGGCCCGAAAACGAGTCCCGGAGACACCACCCGGGCCTGTGAGAAGGAATCCTGAGAAGAAAAGAGCAAGATTAAGGTTTGGCCCAATTGTTCCCAATTGGCTCAAATCTCGGGGTTACACCAGGGGTTGCGGCGCCCCACTAAAAAAACACAAGAGTACTGGTGGCGGCGGCTCCTCCTTTGGTGGCAAGCCTCCCGAGCTCCCTGTTGCCCGGGGAGGCCAGGGGCCCCTTGGGGAGGCGCCAAGGGCCAATGCTCTAAAAAGAACAAGGCCAATTTTCTAAAAGATTCACCCAACTACTCGAAGGCCCGGATCTCGGGGGCTACCCCAAGGGGTGTCTTGGCGTTCCCCACAAAGAAGAAATTACGAGAAGCAAAAAGATTTACCAAAACGGGACCGGTGTGGCCCGCTCCCACCTCGGTTCGGGCGGCGGCCTCAAGCCCCCGTCGGCCTTGAAACGGCCGGGAAGGTTGGGCCGCCTCCTCCCCGGGTCGGGCCGGCACGGCGCCCGCCGCTGGTTGGGCAACCTTCTCGCGCCCCCGGCCCGGGCCCAAAGGGCGTGCCCGCTAGGCCCGGTCGATCCTTCCGACACCTCCTGGCCGCCCCCGGGACGGCCGAGACACCTTGCGTCACCACCAAGCCCATTTTGGGGTTTCCCCGGTGAGTTGGCCAGGTTTCCTTCCCCGGGCGGGCACCTCCGGTTCCGCCCGGCCGCCTTCTTCCAAACGGCAACGCCCCCCACTATTCAGGTAGGCCGTGACAACGCCGGCCGGGCGGGTTATCGCCCATGTCCCCCAACTTATAGCCCCCGGTTCAAAATTGGGGAGGGGATCGTCGCCGTTCCGTTCCACTACCCGGCAATAATTGGCCGGACATGCGCGAGGTGCTCGGGAGGTGCAACGCCCCAGGCGCCGAAAAAATCTGCCGTTGGGCCAAAGGTTGGGGCGGCGGGCCCCCCCGTCCCCGCCCGCTGGCGCGGTGGTTGGCAGGCCCCGGCTTTGGCCGCCATGGCGCCACCCAAAAGCCCAGGATTGCCCAAGATTTGGGACTCCCGGTTCCGCCCCGGCTGGGATGCCCGATCCGATTTCCAAAAAACCGGCACATAGTGGGTGTTCCGGACGGTGCCGCGAAATCCACCTTGCTCAAGGGAAGCGGGCCCCTCATCCAAGGTCGGCGGACCTTCACGGCCGGGGACTCTTGCCGGGGATGAACCCCGGGTAGGCAACAACCCGGATCCTTTCAAAACGGGGGGCCCGCCGCCCCTCAAAACAAACCCTTTGGCCGGGTCCTCGACGGCGGCCCTGACCCGGCCAATCCCTCCAAACCCAAAGGCCGCCAACCTCTCGAACGGGCGCCAAGGGCCCAACCCGCACCCAAGGCTTCCCCGCCAACCCACCGTGGTGTGGCTGCAATCCAGCCACGGTCAAGCCCCGCCCCATCCGGCCATACGATGGGATGAGATGTCAATCACCGGGACCAAGACAATAGTGGTTTCACCCATGCCTATGGTCCCGGGGCGGGCAATAGTGCCCTTACCTACCCGCTAACCCGGGTGGCGGACGGGCCCGCCCTCCGGCCGGCGGCGACACCGACGGGGAAAGCATTTACACACCGACTCAGCCATGCCCCGACGACGACAAGGCGGCACAGCTTCCCTAAACGCGGGCCCCAGAAAGGGGCCGAACCATGAGCCCTCGGGGGACCCAGCCCGGTATCACGGACACCAACAATACGGACCCACCGACTCAGCATTTTACCTTTGTAACCCCGGGTGGGTTGATCTATAAAACCCCGGAACCCCGCCTATAGAGTCATGTAAGGTAACGGAAGATACACAAGGCTGCTTGTGAGAAGCCGAAAGAACAAGCAAGCATAGGACTAGCCAAAGGGGCAACAGGAGAAAGGGCGGCCTAAGCCTTGGCCAGCCTTCCTTCCTTCCTCCAATAACTCCAGGCAACCCGACTATTGATCATCCAACTACACTTAGCATGACTAGGGGTATTATCTTTGGAGAGCCCCAACCGGGTATGTCCCGGCCCCGCGCCCGTTCATGCCAACCTCCGCCTCGGAGCCCACCAAGACCCTCGAACCTCCTCCTCTCTTTAGCCATCCCTTGGCATTTGTCATGCCCCGACGATGGGCGGTCTTGGTCTTGTTGCATCGAATGGAAACCTTTGGCCGATTCCTCGGGACCTCCCCGGGATTGCCTCCTTCCGAAGAAAACTTGCACTCTACACCCGCTGGGGCCCGCCTTGGTCGTCGTGGGCTCATGTCAGAGCCTCATGAGGTAGCTACATAGAAGTCTCCCTTTGAGGGCCCTCCCAGGGAGGCCACTTCCTTGGGTCTTGGCATCGTCCGGCCCATGAGGCTTGGCCCCTCGTGAGGGTCTTGTGTTCGTGTTGAAGCGGGACCATACCGGGCCCAATGGAGCCACATGATGGGTACAGGCAGGATGGATACCCCAAGTCGGGACAACGACAAGCTCATCGAATCTCCTTAAGTTTCTTGTCTAACCGGGAGGAAGTTTTCATTGTATTGAAGCCACCAATCGAACATTATGGCTTTAGGAAATCAGCGAAACGGAGGCAAACACCGTGGCAACACTACTTGATTTTCAAGATCTTTTTGAACTCTACAAGTCTAACCCAGGGAGAGCTACACCCAACAAGGAAGGGGATCCGGTGGATCCAAAGATAGGGAGGCGGTGGTTCCATGTCACATCCCTAGTTCGGATGCTCAAGGCTAGCTAGTCATGTGTGCATCATGTTTAAATTCCATTTAAATTTGAAATGGGGATTTGTGAAACCCTCGAAATCATTTTTAGAAATGACCCAAATAAAAATTGCTCCAAATAGGTCCAAAAAAATTTTCATTTGCTTTCTGAAAATATTGGAGGAGATAAAAATCAAACCAATATTTTTATGAGCTCAGATATTTATTTTGGGAATTTTGATTAATCCAAAATTATTTTGCCTTGGATATATATGTAATATATATAATATATGTCCAAAAATCAAACATAGGAAGGGGATAGCGGTGCCGAGGAAGGCGCCCGAGAGGAAGCCCGCGTGGAGAGGGTACGAGGGTTCACCGGTTAACAGGTGGGTTCGTCGCCGAGAATAGGGTGTGGGTGAGAGGGATGCCCTAACCGCCGGTGGGATTAGTAAGGGGGCCGGGCCTGCGGCATCCACCGGCCGCCCGGACGGAGTGGGCGGTCCCGGCCCAAGGGGGGAGCAAGAAGATCGAGATTGAAGAAACAAAACCGTTGGATTGACATCCAATGGTTATGTCTAATAGAATCGTTTGTTGGCGATATAATGACTAAAAAATCTTGCATCGCCCAACTAAATAGGCCCGCAAAGTCATCGACTCCTGATTTTTTTTCAATAATTTATATTTAGCTCATGGCAACTTCTTATGCAATTTATTGCGGTCATTTTTTTGGTTGGCCGGGCCAATTTCGATATTTTGTGGGTTCCAAACTATTTTCAATACCGAAATGTCGAGGCCAGTTTAAAGTACTTTGAAGATATATTTAAATTAGGTTAATGCCCAAAGGAAATAGGAATCAAAATGTGAAAAAATTCAGAAATTATAAAGGAATTGCCAACTTGTCATCTGTTTTTATATTTACAACCCATTTCATATTAGTTTCAAGATTTGCGGCTTTGAAAGAGTTGCACCCATCCAGGTAGAAAAATAAATGGCTGGATTGAGTATTCTTTAAAAAAAAATTGGGCCTCATTTTCAAAAAAAAAATTTGGGGCTGGTCACATGGTGAAAAAAAATATAATCTGGGCTAGGCGGGCCATAGCCCGTTCAAACCTGCCCATCTCAACAATAACAAAAAATACCGCCCAGCTCGCCCCGGTGTCCCGATCTTGTGTTGTTCTCTTGTCTATTGACTATATCGGCCGACAATGTCGGGGTCCCGGATGTCGAAAAACACTAGGAGGAAGCATTTTATTTTTCCATACGCGACATGGTGGGTGTCGGTTGTCAAACCGGCGGATCTCGGGTAGGGGGTCCCATTGGTGTCTAGGGGCGGATGGTAAAGGAACGAGGGACCACGAAGTTTTACCCGGTTGGGCCCTCTCGATGGAGGTAAAACCCTCGCCCCGCTTTTAATATTGATGATATGGGTAGTACAAGAGTTGATCTACCCGAGATCAAGGAGGCTAAACCCCTAGAAGCTAGCCTATGGTATGATTGTTGTAATGTATGTTGTCCTTTAAACTAAAACCCTCCGGTTTATATAAACATCGGAGGGGCTAGGGTTCGAAGAGTCGGTTACAATGGTAGGAGATCTACATATCCGTAACGCCAAGCTTGCCTTCCATGCCAAGGAAAAGTCCCAGGACACGGGGCGGAGTCTTCAATCTTGTATCTTGTAGTCTTGGAGTCCGGGATGATGATAGTCCGGTTGTCCGGAACACCCCTAGTCCGGGACTCCCGGAGCCCCAACCAGGCTTCAATGATGATTAGTCCGGGCATAATGTTCGGATTGCAAGGCGGGTTCCTCCTTGAATAATCCGAGAAGATCATGAACACCAGGATAGTGTCCGGCTCGCAAAATAAATTCCACATTCCACCTTAGAGAAATAAAATGTACACCGTTCAATCCGGACGATTATTGGCGTGACATCATCCGCTTACCAAGCCCTTTGTTTGAATCGTTTTTACTATACCACCTCGACGGAAGCGGCGGTTTCTTTTGGACGCCTTGTCGGGAGATCGTGGTTCCCCTTATTCCGGATTCTCATCAATCGTGCGGGGTAACCCAACCGCCTCGCCGCCCCCTCTATCAAGGTGAATCCCAAACGGTCCGAGGCGGCCCTTGGTATTTTTCCTTTATAAGAGGACCAAGGCTCGTTTTTTCTTCAATCTCAATTGAATCTCCTCCTCGCTCCTAGTTCCAACCCGGAGCCTCGATTCGGCGGCCATTCTTAACCATGTCCGGTTCCAACCTCGGGGGGTTGGATGCCCTCCCCCACGGAGGAGGACATATTGAAGCTACGTGAGGTCCAAGTCTGGCCCCAGGTTGCCGCCCAAGGGCAGGCGCCCGCCCAGGCCCGGTGGTTGGTTGTTTAGATCCCACCTCCGCCGGGTTTAGGTTTCCGCCGGACCCCTTTGAGAGGACTCATGTTCTACCCGGGCTGGACTTTCCGACTTGGCCCGAGTCCATCCTCCACATCTCCGCATTCATTATCGTCTGGAAGCCTTCCTCGCCCTCCCCACCCCCGTGGCTGAAGACCTTCAAGGTGGGCCAAAGATGATCGGGGCGTAAGCGAGCGGGGGCCATAAGCAAAAAGTCGATGCCCGGGTTGGGGTTCCTTTCCGGAGGAACTCGGTTGTGGCAGCGGAGTGGTTCTACATCACCGCCCAAGGGGCAGAAGCAAAAGCCGCCGCCCATTCCGGGACCTCCATCCGGCGATGTCATGGGTCAAAAGGGCTCAATTGGGGGTCGTCCAAGGCGGCCCTTAGGGGCCGGATCCGAGACCTCCGGTGAGGGAGATCAATCGGTGGTGATCGGGGGCTAATCCGGCATCTTCGCCTGCCAGCGCCATCCTCTCCGCCTATGGGAGTTCAATCCGGAGGGACCTCAATTTCCAACACTTCATGGGTGCGACACCCGTGAGATGTTGTTTTCTTGGACCGCGGTGGCGGTCCGGAATGCCGAGGGAGCCAAGCCCAACCGCCGGAATACTCAAGTAAATAGCTCGAGTCCGGACGCCTGTTTATCTTCTTATCTAGAGTTCACCTCCACCCATTACTCTTCACGGAAAGGGGTAGCACATTCGAGGCCGTGGTGTGGCCCCCTCCCGGAGACCGGGAGCCCGGGCTTGGTCGGAATTGTTGGAGGTCGCGCCCATGGAAGGGGGCGATGGGGAAAATAGAGGAGTTATTATTTAAACGGGCGTCCAAGAAGGGAATCAAAAACCCTCCTTCTGGGGAGAAGGACCGCCCAAAGATTCGGAGGCCAAAGCCCTAATGGGAAGAGATCTTCACCGGGGTCCGGCCGCCGGAGAGAATCCGGGCGCCAAATCATCGAAAGGGTCAGCCCTCTAGCGAGCCGTGAGTAAAAAAGGGAGTTAATTAGTAAGGAAATACCTTCATTTGTGCTTTGGGGGAAAATATTTATATTGCAGTTCGGATCTGCAACTTTCCGAATGAGTTCATCTTGGGGACCTTTTGGAGATGATGGAGAACAAACCCCTCCTCTGAAGGCCCGTCAGATAAAGGCAAGGTTTAAATATCGTCAGAGGGTATCCCGAGTCCCGGAGGGGCTAGAGGTTCGGCACCCACTAGTATCCGCCGGGAACCGAATAACTGTTTGAGAGGGCGCCCATCTCGAAGATCACCGGGCCGTTGATCGTATGGTGATTGGAAGGAATTTCGTCCCAAAGCGGATTGGCTAATCCGCTATGAGTTTTTGGGGCGGGTTTGAAGGTCGGAGAATGGCGATCTCTTTGTCTATTGACGCCTTGCACATGAAAATCGCCTGATAGATAGTAGCCCCGAGACTCGGTAGGTTGCCGAAAAACGACGCCGCCCGAGGATCGAAATCAATAATGAATTTCCGCCCTTCCTATGCGGGTGGCGGATAGTCCGAGGGCTAGCCGGGACTAGTGGGTTTGCCGAGTTAAATCGGCCTTGGACGTCGGATCCGGACATCGCACTTGTCAACCGGGAATTAAGATCCAAAGGTAAATGAATTCTCCGCACGCTTTATTAAGGGTTGGCCCTCCCGATAAATTATATGATGTTGTTAAGACGGTGCCGCTTGCCTTGGAGAGCCTCCCGGGCCAACTTGCTCGAGCTAAGGAGCAAGCCCGCGGAGTAGCGGCTGCCTCAGGGGGGAGGGTTGAAACCGAAAGGGCCCGCCCCCAAAGCGGGGAGGTGGGAATTGGCCATGAAAGTAAAAAGGCGGTGCCGACCGCAATGGGCTCTTGAAAACACTTATCGGGCGGAAGACCTAAGAAGGCCCCGCCGGAAGGATGCCCGCCTGCAATGCGGGCTATGAAGGAGGAAGCGCCGGTGGAGATATCGGGGGGGCAAGCCTTTTCTTCGCCGCCGGTTTATGGATCAAAAGTATGCTCAATTTGGCGGCTATGGGTCCGGAGGATCCTTATATGGACTTAGCTGCAAAGGCCAATGCCGTTGAAACCCGGAGCCGGAAGGATCACAAGGCGGAAGAAACTATATTGGTCTCTTCCATAGTCCGGATCGCCACTTCCGTTGGAACCGGTTGGGAAATGGGCCGGCTAAATAGATTGTCCGGATTTGCCATTGACCGCCTGTACCATGTTGCCGGGGAAAGGCGATGAGCTACTTTGGCTTCGCAGAATTCCTTGGGCGGTGCCGATATAAAGGAGATAAGGGTCGGCCTGCATCGGGGCGGGGATGGCTTTGCCCGGTGAAGGCATTGTAAGGAGATGGGCGCCACCAAGCCGAGGTTGGATGAAAGCCAGCCCCGCCGAGCAATTATTTCGGGAAGGTGTGGCGCCGGTAAAATCGCATGTCGGAAAAATGTCACGTTCAAATGAACGTATTAGCTTGTAAAATGATGATTATGCTATAACGCTTTTATACTTAGCGCCCCAAGTAGTAAAACTTCTCGGCGCCGCCCGATACATTTGTATAACGAAAGATTGCATTTGGCTTGCCCCCCCTTTGGGGGTGTTCAAAAAATAGCGCATTTTCACATTAAGGCGCCTCGGTCCTGTTTAGGGTGGTAGCATAGCCGAGGCAATCCGGACTATAATGTTTTATCACTTTCACTTAGCTGGAGTCGGGTGGGGCTCGATATATTGGTTTCCCTTCCGAAATTTAAATGGCCGGGATGTTCTGACGGAAACGGTCCCGCCAAAGCGGGAAATTCTAAACATTGGGTTGGTCGACGAGTGGTTGACCGTCTTCCCAATTTGACTAGAAGTTTTTTCCTTCGAGGTGCTTTGCCCAAGCCCAGGGCACAATCGAGTAGTTTGGTGCCGTTAGCCGATAATCGGAACGAAGGCAGCAAAACACAGGAGGGCATACCCAACATTTGACCAAAGACATGATTGGTGATGCATATAATGCCTAATCGAGGCGCCAACACTCCCTAAGGTGTTCGGTCTTTATAATAATGGGCAGAATGATGCCCTAAGCCCCTAGTGTCTGGTACGGGCATGGTCTTCGGCAGCCGATGCCAAAACGCCGGGTTCGCTTTTATAGGAAGAAACCAAGGAGAATAACAACAAGAGGAAAAAAAAGGTTTGAGGTCTTAATATGAAAAGAATCCTCACAACAGGTCCCTTCTTCGCCGCCTTGTCTCCTTCTTCCGTTATCCCGGGCGGGTATGCATGTTGTTCATCTGAGAAAGAGAGGAACGTTTAGTTTGGAAAACAATTCATGCAAAAATATGTTTAAAAGAAAAATAAATAATTAAAGCGGGGTTTGTATGAACCCGGTTGTTTTTAGCGCAGCCCTGTGAAGAGGTATGCGGCTAAAGGGGCCCTAACCCCGGAAGCCGGATTTTTATCCGAGTCCGGGGTCTTTGGACCCAATTAAAATGGCGCCACCGGACCGGGCATCTTGAGTGTAAGAGGCGCTTGCGGTATGGCGTTGAAGCGGAAAAAGCCTTCGCCCCAAAATTGCTTGATATCCACTTTCAAATGGGGCGATTGAAAAATTAATTTTTCGGTTTAAAATTGGGATCCCAACCACGACTTCCTTAATATGGAGCCCTGCACTTGGCGAAGGGCCGGGCGCCTCCTTTGAAGGAAGTGCGGCGGTCGGTTTGGTAGGGTTATCCCCATCCTCCGGTTGTGTTTGAATCGCAGGTTTGAGTCGCTGCCTCCGCCCATTGGGGCGTTAGTAAATTGTAATCCGCCTATTATGGGATTCAATATCGGGAAGTCCGCCCCGCGTTTTGGAACCCGGAATAGTCCGGTGGTCGAAAGTGATTGGTTTTGATATCCAATTCTATGGTCTCGGGTTGGACCGGCCTTTTTTGAAAGTGCCGCACTATTTTTCCGTATTATCACATGAGGTGAGTTTTCTTTGACCCCTTGTGGGAAAGTCCTTTGTTTTGGTGCTCTAATGGTGAGGTTTATCGCTTTGCTTGGCGGAGCCCCTTTGTGTTCGGTGTTTAGTCGGCGGACTGTTTAAAAACCCAACAACCCGGGGGTATGGTTTGCAAGCCCGGGTCGTGGATTTGACATATCCCACCCGAATCTTATTTAAGCCGGACGGATCGTCATTGGCCATCCTTAAGAGGCATTGTTTTGTTCTTTGTGCAGGCCGTTTGAATCCGGCGTTACCGCCATGTTTTGGGCTTTTTCTTTATTTCAGCCGTTTTTTTCGGGGATTTTCCGTTTCCATCCCTTATCTCGGATGTACTTGGGTCGCTGGTGCTGCATCGGCTAGCCAGTGTCCTCTCCCAGAAGGGGGTCATGAGGCTTGTTATCCGGACATTGTCCTCGGGTTTTCTTAACCAGGTGCCGGCAAACCATTTCTCGGACATTGTGCTTGAAAGCTGCTAAAACCCGAATCCGGGACAATGACTATTTGGTTCTTTTTGGTAAGAAACCTTTCCGAATTTCGGTGACTCTCCGGGCTTTTTGAGTTATATGACTTAGATCATCGGTCCGGGGCGGACATAAATCCCTTGAAAATTTGCTCTAAAGCATTCTCGAGCTCTTCCCAACTTACGGTGTTTTTCGGGAGGCTTTTAAGCCAATGGGGCTGGCCCTTTGAGCTAGAGGGGTAGGTATTTTATGGCGGGAGATCATCTCCTCCGGCCATGTGTATATTAGTATATAATCTTCTATCCGACTCTAGGGTATGTTGTTCCATCATAGGCCTCTATGTTTATGGGTTTAAATCCTCTTTGGGAATGCATGTTCCGGACCTCATTGGTGAAACATAGTGGGTGTCGGCCTTGTATTTGGGTGTGCCACTATCTTGGACACTTGACGGTTGCCTTGCTTCCCGGGGCCCCTTCTTTGGCCCATAGATGGATTCGGGCCATCTGCCTTTCCGGTTTCATTAGTTCGTTTTATGTGTGGGCGCTTGCAAATTTGGTTATCATCCGGCCGCCTATCCAACCAAGGCGGTTTCTTTATTTTGGCGGTTGGGGCTCTATGTCCTCCTCGTCAATTCTTTAACAACTTCCGGGTAGCTCTTTGATTGGTGGCCATTGCCGTTTTCTGCGGTTTTGAGCACTTTGCTCCATCTCATTTCCGGTGTGTCTTCCGCTGTTTTTTGAGTCTCCGGTTTTCCTTCGGGCTTCTTGCGGTTTGGAGTCTTTTTCAAGGTTATTGTTTCCGGTGGTGTGTCCGACATGAGATCGTCCGGGATGTCATTTTGAGGCTGGACTGATTATCCGACTCGGCATGTTGGACGGTTGCTTATTGCATGTTCATCGCCCATTTGTGAGCCCTGTTGTATTACGGGCCCTTTTGGGCGTTGTTGCCCGGGCCGGACTTAGGGCGGCATCTGCTTCCGTTTTGGTCATTTTCGGGGGGTCATTTTCGCCACGGCCCGTTGGTCCTCGTTATCGCCTCCTTTGGGGTGTCCACCAATATATGTCATGTAAGAGGTTGTCCTCTCGGGCCTTATAGGCTCTGTTTTTGTTTCTCGGCATCGCCGCCCATTCCGGCCGATGTCTTGAGTCATAGTCTAGCATGTCGGTTAGGTTCGGCGGGCTACAAAGTGGGTGGTGGGTGGGTTCCAATTTTTTGTCGTCCTTCCCCAGCCATCCCGGCCATAGTCCGGCCAGGACCTCTCGATAACGGAGCCGTTTTTAGGAATTTAGGATGTCGCCAAAGGGGAGTGTTGGAAAGATGTCGGCGGGTGAATTCCTTAACGGCCCAACCAATGGATTGGTAAGGGCGGAGGTTCGGAGTCCGGCAAGGAGTCCGGGCCTTTGGAATCACGAGTTTGCAGGGACAAGATTCGTGTTGGCTCCATCGCCGGGATGTTGAAGCCCCGGTAGGCGCTTATCCACCCCTCGATCCGGCGATCGGGCCCGGACTAATGGCCGGAACGGTTCGGGCGGCCACGGGCCAATCCGGGGAGCTAGATCATGCCCATCACAAGAGTCGGCGCGCTTGGGTGGCTCGGGTCCATCAAGATCAAGTCTCCGGGGACATCGGCCCGGAAGTTTAAGGGGCTTCAATCGACCGACGGCCCGGGGTGTAGCTTTCCATCTGCTCCCAGGCCTTTAATTAGCCCGCAAACCCGCCGAACGAAGACCGTCCCGGGGAAAAGTCTCACCGGACAGCGTTGTTGGTTGAAGATGCCATCAAGCCTATCGGTGGCCAACCGGAGGAACTTCAATGAAAGCACCAATGTTGGTGTCAAAACCGGCGGATCTCGGGTAGGGGGTCCCGATTTGGCGCCTAGGCGGATGGTAACAGAATGAGGGAACGATTTTTTACCCGGTTCGGGCCCTCTCGATGGAGGTAAAACCCTCGCCCGCTTGATTGATATTGATGATATGGGTAGTATCAGTGGATCTACCACGAGATCAAGGAGGCTAAACCCTAGAAGCTAGCCTATGGTATGATTGTTGTAATGTATGTTGTCCCCACGGAATAAAACCCTCCTTTATATAGAGGCCGGAGAGGGCTAGGGAACAAGTCGGTTACAATGGTAGGAGATCTACATATCCGGTCGAAGCTTGCCTTCCACGCCAAAAAGTCCCATACGGACCGGAAGGAGTCTTCAATCTTGTATCTTCGTAGTCTTGGAGTCCGGCGGATAATGATAGTCCGTGCTGGACACCCCTAGTCCGGGGATCCTCGGTGTTTGTCATCCTCTCCCGATTTTATGCCAACCTGTTGTTTGTTGGCCATGTTGGCGTGAGAGGTTGGCGCCCGGCCGAAAGGCCGGAGGACATCGGGTTAACGATTTAGGGAGGCGGTGGGCGGCGTCGTGCCCGGGCGCCCAGTCATGGGAGGCAAGGCGGCCCGCCTTGCTGGTTTGGTTTTTGGCGGTGGAGGGCGCAGGATAAAAAACATAAATTGTAAAAGCGGGATTACAACCTTAACTAAAACCAGCAGGAGCACTTAACAACCAAAGTTGAAAGCAAACGAGTACTTATCGGTTCAACCACACAAAGCACGCCCCAAAGGCTACTTTTGCCTCTGTTAACCAAGGGTGGGCCGGCCAAGCCCCAGGACAAGGCCCAGGCGCCACCGTGCATCCACAACCTTCTAAAAGTGGCTTCATCTGCAATGTGGTCAATAAACGGATATTCCTGAGCCATGGAAAAGCATGAACATAATCTTCCCCTATTCTCCAAGATGGGCCGGGCCTTCATTATTTGAGACCACCCATGAATAAGTATCTTTTCACCTCCAACGGGAATGGGTAGGTCGAATAAACATGATGTTGTGACCAAGCCAAAGTCCGACCCGACCATGGTGGGCATTCCAATAGGAACAATAGAACTGGGCAGCTTCTTTCAAGAAGATCATACAAAACTGTATAAGCAATAGTTTATGAACAAATATATAAAAAACAGCTTGGTTTTTGACACATTTGGACCTATTCAACAAAGTGCTCAAAGGGCACACATATCCCCATGGCCTTCCACCATTGAAAGCCTATAAGGACCTCAAGGCCCATCAATAAAGTGTAGGAACTTGTGGATGTCTGACCAACTTAAAGCCATCAAAATAAGGTTATTACAAATAACAAATGAGAGCCCGCTTAACTAAAAAACCTAACGTGCCACCAATTATAAGAAAATATTAGTTAGAAGTAGCATCTTCCGTGAGAGATTCGGTTACTTTAAAAGTTAAATTGTGACTAGTTAGATAGAATAGGTGGATTAAGAAGTAACGAGGCAACAAGCAAGAACCGGATACAAAACTAACATGGATGAACAATTGGAACGCGCGGGTGGAAGATCGCGGTGAAGATGAGACCAGGTTCGCTATTTCCATCAACATTCGGCCCAACTTAATCCGTAACACTTGAAAAGTTTATCCATGTTTGGCCATAAAAAAGCAAAGGATCTTCTTGGTTCATGAACCCAACTTCGAACTTATATCCATTTGTCTTCATTGTGACCATTAAACTAGTGTATTTAGTTATGGCAAGGTCGAGCATCTTGAGTACATGTGTTAAGGAGGCAAATAATGCCTTTGAGGAAAAATAAATATGAGAACACAATGTATTCCCTATCCAAATCTAGAAATAACTTTCCTTCACTTAAGGTTGACCATCATACTAGTAGTACATTTTATCCAAAATATATAAATCCAAATTTCCAAATTATTCCATAGCATGTTCAAAAAAACCCACCCTCCGGATATGAAAAGGTTCTAGGAACATATTGTGCACATTTTAAAATCTGTGTTAGGATGAGAAGGAACAAGTGTTGGGTCAGAAGGGCGGAAACCTGAGGGCCCTCGACTTTGGGCAATGCAAATGAGACACACTAGATTGAGGGAAGAAAAATGCATCAACCGGCGGCTGCCATCCTAGGATTACCGTTATGAAAGGACTTGGACTTATCGGGATGGATGAAGAATTCCTACCGATTCTTAGGAGAAAACCCTATGCAATTGCCGAGAGGGGTTTTTCCTCAACAAGGAAGGGAGAAGGGGATTCAAAGGAAATATTGCCCTTCGTCCTCCAAATTTACTAAAGCGGGAAAGGGGGTTTGGATTTGTGGCTCATTGAGCATTACTACGGCGCCCGAGGGGTGTGTCTCCGTGATGTTGGCACTCTAATTTGTGATATGGCACGTGGACCCCATTGCCGGTTGCCCCCATATCAAAAAAGGAAGTAGAAAGCAGGGGTAACTAGTTACACATAAATATATTTTTGACAGAGAGATACCCTCGAAAGAAATATACAAATTTTTATATCACAACTTTATACATAAGAAAAATCAAGGGGAACATATATATAACATATATAATTATAAAAAAAGAGTTGTTTTTAACACGGATAGACGAAGTTGGTGATGATGGTGTGCCCTGCCATCCCGAATATAGGCCCAATTTATATCCCGGATAGGAAGGAAACGATAATTTTGCAAAAAGGTACCCACACACCCTCCACATTTCAAATAAGGCCTTCCCTCATTCATCCTTTTCTCTCACAAGATAAAATACTCATACAAATGCATCTTGTTGTTATGACCAACAACGGGCATTATGGGTGTTCATGTACGCCCTCGGGCGGTTATATCTCCCCGTGTTGAAGCACGACTTAGAGGCCATAACCGCATTGAAAGCAATGTCGCAAGTGAGGTAATCTTCACACAACCCATGTAATACATAAGAGGAAAAGATACAAGTTGGCTTACAATCCCACTTCACACAATTACATGAATAAAGCGGACATCTTAAGATACAATCAAGGTCCCGACTACGGAACCAAAATAAAAAAGAACCCCAAATCAAAGGTCCCCGATCGACCCTAAGGGCTCCCTTGATCAACTAGAACGAAACAACACAAAGGGCAAGATCTTCATGAGCCCTCCTTGCGGTTAACCCCCGGTAACATAGGCACCGCAAACTGGTTTTGGAAGTATCCGGAGGACGAGGACTCAAAAATCCCATTACCATGGGTATCAAGACCAGCAAAGCTTAATGGGAAAGGAAGGGTAAAGTGGTGAGGTTGCGGCAAGGACTAAGCAAGTATGGTGGCTAACATCGAAAAAGAAGGCGAGAAGAAACAAAGGAACGGTCGTCACCTAGCAATGATCAAGAGGTGATCCAACTCCCTTCGCCAAACATAACAGAAACCGTGTTCCCGGACCCAGAAGAGACCATCACGGCTACACGCTTGATGCGTTTTAATTGGATCAAGTGTCAATAATCTACAACCAGGCATTAACAAATTTCCCCCACTTAACCGGGACGACCAAAGTTTAAACCCCTGCGGGTGTCCCAACAGCCCATGACAAGCCTCGCGATCATCGGGAATAGACCTTCACCTAGGAAGACCCGATCACCTCGGAATCCCGGACATCAAGACATTTCGACAATGGTAAAACAAAACCAAGAAGACCTTCCCGGCGTCAATTTCCCGATAGTAGCCGCGGAATCTCGCCTCAAAGGCCACGAAGGATGAACACTCGTCGGCAACCGACGAACCCCAAGTTGCCTAGGGGGACCCAAAGGGGCCGGTTTGGACCAACACTTAGACAAGCATTGGCCCGGGGCTGTAATAAAGATGACCCTTGGGTTAATTACTACCTAGGGAAAAAGTAGGTGGTGGTGAGGAAAATGGTAAAAGTCAATGTTGGGCCTTCGGACAAGTTTTATTCAAAGCGAACCGTCGGGGTCCTTAAAATCACCCGACCCGTGGCGCAAAATCCGGAACATAACACCCGGATGTGGAAAACTAGGGCGGCAAGGTGGAAAAACACCAAGCATAAGGCCGAGCCTTCCACCCTTTACCAAATATATAGATGCATTAATAATATACGAGATATTGTGATATCCCAACATAAACCCTGCCCACCATGAAGAAATCTTCAACTTCACCCAAACTAAAGGCTTATAAGAGGGGCTGAGAAAGCGGTAACATAGCCAAACAACGGTTTGCTAGGTATGGTGTCAAAATTAGAGGTTCATGGCAATTTGGGATGGCTTGATAAACAGGTAATAGGTAGCGAAAAAGCGAAAAAACGAGGCAACTAGGATAGCAATGATAGTAGTGAGATCCAGGGGGCCATCTTTGCCCAAATCCCCAAGGAAGAAGAACGAGTCCATGAAGAAGAGAAGGCGTGGGCGAAGGAATCCTCACAACTCCGGAACGAAAGAAGCTAACAGAGAAACAAACCGGAAAGAAGCAAACAACATAGTAAACAAACCACATAAGCATGGCATGATGCACAATCAAGTATGATGCATGTCCGGTTTAATGAGGCATGGCATGGCATGGCAAAGTGCAACAAACAACACTACAAAAGTGGAGCTCAATATCAACGAGTTGCATATTAGAACACCACATTCAAGTATTTAGTTTTTCGTTTAGGTGACAACAATGTTAAATGTTGTTAAACATGGCAAGAGGTGGAGCATAATGAAACTACCTAACTAGACAAGTTTAAATGAGGCCGGGAACAACAAATAACAATTGGAAAATCCCCATGTGCATATTTTAGATTGGTACTGTTCTGCCCTAAACACCATTTTAATGTTGTTAAATAGTAAAATAAAATTGCCATGTTAATCTAGGCATTTTTCCACCCCATTTACATATAAAGTTTATTAAATTGATTCGGTTAAATAGTTATGAAATAAATCATTTTAGCATGGCATAGGAGCAAATTAATGTAAACAACATTTTAAACATTTTAAACATGGATGAAAGTGGATATTATGAAACTAGATGAAAAACTAACATTTTACATATATAAAGTTTTTACATATGATGCAAGTTATGAGTTATTAAATACATGAAGATGGAGGGCCAATTGTAAATCAAAATCCTGGATAATGGCAAAATCGCAAGGGAAAAAAATAACACGGGCTGAATCCGCTTGGTCCAAAGAAAAAAAATAAAGTATTTGGGGTGCCTCACCATAAACGGCCCTTTAAGGGGAAAAGGCGGGGGTAAAAGGGGCCACCGGGAGGGAGGAAGTTGGTCGGCCGGGGAGAGGGCCGGTGGGGGGCCCACGTGGCCGGTGGCGGGTCGCCCTTCGTCCTCCCCGGGTGGCAGGAGGCCATGGCCCCGGCTTGGCAACCAGGGAGGAAGGGCGGCCGAAGGGAGGGCGGCCGATCCCGGATGGATCTGGGCGGCAGGCGTTCGGCGGGCGGTGCCGGGCGGCCCGGGGACCAAGGCGGGGCGACCCACCTGGGAAGAGAGAAACGCCATGAGGGAGAGGGAGAAGGAAGGAGAAGGAAGGGAAAAGGGGCCGGGCCCTAAGGGACGGAGATCCGGCGGAAGGTGGCGATTTCAGTGGAGGGCAAACGCCCCTGGGGGCCACACAGGTTGGGCCCCGGCGAGGCCCGGACCGACCTTGCAGACGCACGGGCTCAGGGGCCCGAATTTAAGGGTAAGGGAGTGAAGGGCAAGCAGTGGCGGGCGGCGGTTGGGCGGGCGGCGGCGGCGTGGCGCCCTCCGAATTGGTCGGAAGTGGAAGGCTGGACATGTCCGGGGTTGGACATGTCCGGGGGGGCGGGGCTAGGGGTTTGGGACCCGGTTTGGAGGGGAGGTGTTTATATAGGAAGAGGGGCTAAGTGTCCAAATGAGGATTTGACCCACCGATCGAGATCGAACGGCCAAGAGCATGGAGGGAGTTTTGGGTTTTAAAACTTTGGAAGGGTTTGGGGCTGCAACAAAAGAGGGTTTTGGTAACGGTTAAGTTGGAGTATCAAACCACCTCCTAATGGCCGAACAACAAATGTTCCGGTTGCTATAAAGGCCGGCAAACCCGGGCCATTAGAAAGTTTAACACCCCTCACAACAAAGAGAAAAGAAGGGGCCGGATGAAAGTCCGGGATTGCAAAACGGAAAACGGGAAAAGGCCGGATGCATGGAGCGAACACGGTACGAAATGAAATGC
>JAHHZJ010009251.1:0-12728 GCA_021437245.1 Aegilops speltoides
CAAATATCACATTGAGCTTAGTGCTTCCATCGGGAAATCCATTACATCGAAGCAACGATCAAAAGTATTGAAACGGTAAATGCACAATGCGTCAATTCGGGCACCATTTTAAGATTACAACTCGATCCAATAAAAGTTTGGAAGAGCGAGTTGTAACTAAAGCATATAGTATAAACCGGTTGAAGACTAACTCAAATTTCTCCCCTTTGTCATCAAATGACCAAAGGATCGGCGAGGACTAACGCCTCGAAGATATTCAATTTGATGGAGGCGCCGGCATTGTGAGGTTGGTTGTTGAAGTAGGGCTGCCGATGTCGTCCAAATCTTCATATTCATCGGTTTGCGGAAGAATAAGAGCTAGCCACCAAATCGGGAACTTTGACTCTCTTGAATTTCTTGAGGTGGTGCGGACCAGTCATAAGCTTCACAAGACCCATAGTCTTCAATTCTTCCTGGTAGACATGATTGAGAACAGCCCCGTGCGGTTGAGGGTTTCATGAAGTTAATCTGGTTTTCTTCCATTATCGTTGAGGTCATGTTGTGAAGAATTGCACAAATTGGCGCTTCACCCATTTCTTATTGCGTTCAACCTTCGATGAAGGCGAGGGTAACTCCGATCGGTCATCACCACAGGTCTGATTGCTTGAGGCTGTTGCGGTTGAGGTATTTGCGGCGTATCATGCGTTGGAATCGTCATTGGTGGAGTAAGATCGCTTTGCGAAATTGACCATCCAATGGGCGAGTGCCTTCATCAATTCATTGCTGCCTTGCCCTTGTCATCGGATGATGAAATTGGTGCAGGACTTCAATGGGCGGCGAGGCTGCCATGATTAAGTGTTAGCCTTGTAGTTCGATGAAGATCTTGCCCTTATGAATCTCATGATCCAAAGCGCATATGCTCGCTCAAAAGGTGACATTGCAATTTGGCGAGTCCTCATAAAGAAATCATGGAAGTTGTTGGAGCGCCATGAATGATATTGAAAAGCATGTTCTTCATGATGCCAGCGGTCTTCATCATTTGGTCGTGGCCTTTGATTGGACTCATAGTCTTCGTCAAGATTACTACATCCAAGGCCATATAGCAAATCCTTGATGAGAATTTGGTTGAGGGCTTGGCACGGATGGCTTCATCGTACTTGCATGAAGTGATCAGGCGTTCCGTTCATTGTAGAAACGGCAGATTCATGGGGAGGATCAAGAGGAAGGACCACGAAGCAATTCGTTCTTGTGCCTTGTAGTGAGTATTTTCGTCATCAATCAGAACCCATGAGTTGATGTCTTGACATCTCCGGTGATGTCGGGTGGCATAGAACTAAAGAATGAGTTCTTCATTCCGATCCAGATATCGGTGCGAAATTCAGCAGCCCATCGTGAAGAACATGATCTTGGATCGAAGCAGGCGGTGATTCCATATCCACATGAGGAATATGCTCATGGTGAAGATCTTGTCCTTGTCGAATAGCGAGGAATAGAAATTTGCTTGTGTTGGAGTCGAAGCGTCTTTTCCTCATTCGGCGAGTCATAAGGATTATGGCGATGAAGAACACATGCTCGGAAAAAAATCTTCAGCCTTGAACTTTTGCTTGCTTTCAAAGCGGATTCTTTGGCTTGGGAGAGAATATCTGTTATTTGAAGCACAACCTCGGGAATCGCGATTTGAGGTTCTTGGTGAGAATTTATGGTTCCTCTCCTTGTGCGTTTGAGGATCGGGTTGGTTCTTGCTCTAGTGGTGGAATCTCTTGTTGACGAGATGATGTGGGATGAGTTTCTTGAGCCCATTTGAGCAGTAGTAGTCGGTGGTGAGGAACTTGTTGAAGCGGAGTGAAGAGGAGTATTGGGGTCTGACTTTCCCAAAGTCATCGTTCATTAGGTGTAGTGACCCAATATCCACATCTTCATCTTCTTTTCAATTTCCTCAACACCCTCTTCGGTTGGCTGAGGCCCGGGTGAGAAAGCCAAGGAGTTGAAGGAAGCTTCCACTTCAATTTCTTCATCAAGCTGTTACGAAGTACAGATTGATTTTCTTCATCGATCCGCTTGGGATCGTGTATTCTTCTCAAAGGAACAATTTCCTTGGATGACATGGAGGAAATGGGAATGGCATCGATAGGATTTTCAATCAGTGGTCATTGGCTTCAATTTCTTGCGGCGAAAATTTCCTTTGATGCCTTCCTTTTCTTTCTGCGTCGTTCTGCGCCTTTGTCTTCTTCACTTCATGGCGGAAGGAAGAATTGGAGTTGGTGTTGGTGCGGGAGGCTGAGGATTGTGGTACAGTTTCTTGAGCTGGCTGGTGCGATTCCTGTTTCCTTGATTCTTGGCGCACCACTAGTGGATGCCAGGAATTTCTTGGGTGGAATGGAGTCATCACGGAACTTGTGTTCTCATCGCCTGTTGAAAGTCATCAGGATCTTGGCATGTTCTTCGAGGTGAGCGATTCTTGACTTGAGGATTTTCTTGTTGCGATGAAGCTGCACAGTTGACATTCTCTTCGTCGAGTGGGAATCTCACCTTGGCTCCTTGCCGGTCGGCATTATAGCATCAAAATCCTTCTTGAGTGCTTGGATTTGATTGAGCTTTAAGAAGTTCTTGAGAGTCAAGTTTATGATGTTTCCTCGAAGCTTCTCTTCTTGCTTTTGCTCTCTTAATTCATGAGCCTTTTCAAATTTCCATTTCTCTTGAGAGATGAAATGGTTCAACATGTGACTTTGACCGAGTCGATGGCGGATCCGGAAGAGGTGTGTGGATCCGATGCCGCAGGTCAATGAAGTCTAGGATCTTCTTGGATCCAGCGAGCACACTTGTTCCTTTGGCTCTAGCGGCCTTGGTCGATCTGTCTCGATGATTTCTTCAAGTTCTTCACAGGCTTCATCTCGAGGCGTTGAATGCAACTTGTTTCTTCTTTGGACTTGGCGAGGACGCGTCCGGTTGCTTTGTCTTTGGATGGGACTGTTGAGGACATTGGTGCGGTGAGAACTTCTTGAAACACGAAGCAATGGAGAATCCTGGTCCTTTGACAAGTTGCAAGATGCCGGTGTTGAGGACTTGGAGGAGCTTTGAGGATTTTGAATGGGAGCGGTCGAGAATTTGCCGTGAGGCTGAGGAACCGGGCGTGAAGGCGGGCGGTGAAACCGCTTGCGTGTAAGGCTTCTTTGGCATTGATTTCCTCGGTTTGACGAGGGCTCGGCGGCAATATCCTCATTGAATTTCCTCCTTGCCTCCTTGCTGTCTTGCCAATTTGGCTTGGCGCTGGACCATTCTTGGGAAAGTCTTCACCACGTTTGTTTGGTGGGATCGGCGACAGCGGTGCGGAGGCTCTTGGGCATGGAGGATTCAGGCGAATTTCCTCATGTACTTAGGGTGACATAGCGGTATTCTCGCCATTCTGTGCCCATCGATCGGAGCATCCTCGGACATCACCATGTCAAGAGTCCACTTGCAAGTGACACGTCGACATCTACTTCACATACAAAGGTGAATCATCTCCTTTACGTGCTCCTTGACACTCTCGAGGATGGTATACTACTTGACACTTCTCCGTGTGCATGCATAGGTATTGCCGAACATCACGGATGTCGAGGAGTGCGGCGCAGTGTCGTCTACACCATCCGCGAGGAAGCATGGAAGAGAATCGAAAAAGGAGAAGAAGGCGAACGGCTGAAGATAGCCGGACATCCGGACCGCCGTCCGGATCATCGGACAACGGATCATCGGGTCCCCTCCGGATCATCCGGATATCGCGAAGAACAAGAAGCTGCCCGGGCGGATCATCGGACGATCGCCGGATCATCCGGACCCCGACACCGGATCATCGACCATCTGGATCATCGGACCCGCTGCGTGCGTGACTTGGCCGACCGTGTACCCTCGCCCTCACCCCTTAGCCTTGGGCTATAAATGAACTCTCCACCTCCTTTCTAGGGTTAGCAAGTGATAGCTCATTCTTAGGTGAGCTTTGCTCCTCCTATCTCTACTCTTGAGAGAGAGACCACTACTCCATTGGAGGCCAAGACCTCCATCTAGGAGAAGATCGGGATATCATCAAGACCCCTTGTGGGAAGATCCATCTAGGATATCATCAAGACCTCCTCTTGGAGATGAACCTTACCTTGTATCTTTCCTTTGTTGTTCATGTACCTTGTGATCTTGTGTGTTTGATTGTCTAGTGGATGTGTGATTTGGACTTGTTCTTGAGTGTTTCCCTTGTGATTTCTCCCGTTCTTCCCGTGTTCATCGTGTTCTTCGTAGGATCCACTCCAAGCGTGAAAGATCGGCAATTAGGGTTCCACCTACATCACCATCTCCTTTCTATTCTCTGTACTTGCCTGGTTCTTAGTTTCCTTGCCAAACTTGGATTCATCGGTGTGCGATGATCGTGTATATTTCCTCGGGAATTTCAAAGCGATCATGACTTCGGTTTCTTTCCTCCCTCTGCGGTCTCTTGCCTTCGCCATTTCTTGGTGAGAATTTGAACAATAGAGCACTCGAAGAAGTATCAGTTTTCTTGAGGCAGCGCAAATGAGTTAAGTTGATGAGAACCTAGTGATTCGCAGCGGACATGAGTACTGTGAGCAGTGTAGGTGCGAGGAATTTGGAGAGGTCATATCGTTCTCGAAGATTTTTCAAAAGAAGCAAGTTTTGAGAATTTGACGATTTGAGCCTTGAGGAATTTCACTAAGCGTTTAGTCTTAGGTTCGAGTTGTCTGATCGAAAATCCGCACAATTGAGGAATCTTGAAGAAATGAATGCTTAGGGAGATAAATCAAGAACATATAGTGTGTGAGGTGTTCATATGTGAAGATTTTGAAGAGTAAAACACCTTTGAAGATTTTGAAAGATTTGAGAATCACGAGTAATAAAAGTGACTTTTAATTACCGAAGCTGAAGAACCGACGAGCAGATGAAGCTGTAGAAGTTAAATCACGTTAGATCTTCACGCCCTAACTTGGCGGAGAAGACAACTTCTGGCGGCGAGTGAAGATTTCAGCGACCGGCGCGATCTGACAGCGATGAGGTCGAGCGGTGAAGCTTTTCCTCACGGTGGCGATGGAGTGCGGCGCTAGGGTTTGAGAGAGCTCGGCGAGGCAGCGATCGGCGGAGTAAATGAAGTGAGGAGGGTAAAGGGGGTATTTATAGTCACGGTGAAAAACTGTTAGCGAAGATTTTGGGCGAACATGCCCCCCTTTCTCCTTCCGCGGCGTGTGTCACCGCATCTTGTCGAGATAAGATCGTGTAAGATCGTGGGTGATTAAACTAATACATCATGGGATGCGGAGCGGTTTGGATGCGAAAAAAAAACTTGGATAAGATTTGTTTAAAAGTTTAGTTCGCAATTTCTTCATGTCAGGACCGAGTGAAGACTTTGAGCGAGTTTCAATCAGAATGCACATGAAGAATTTGTGAATAGATTGGGTTGAGTATAGCATAGAGGAAGGGTCGATCACATTCACTTAGCGAAATCGCAACGAAGAATTAGCAATAAGTGAATGTTGTAGAGGACATAAACTCATAATATATATATATATAGCCAATGAAGAAAAGCGCGGAATCTGAAGATTTTGCAAAGTTGAAGAATTGAAGAAGCGAGGAATTTCAAAATGAGGAAAAACTCAGATTGAAGATTTTCAACTTTTGTGGTGGCGTAGCCAGTATAAGAATGATGATTTCGGACACAGCGTACAATTGTCGTAGGGTTACGAGAATCAAATTCTTCATTGATTTCTTCACACTTAGAGTGTTATTCTTCATTGATTGAGGAACAACATTTCTTCATGTGTTGCACATCTAAGTCATCAATTATGCATAAGGGTTAGGATGTTTGTCCTTTTCACAGAACATTCGAAGATTCTAAGATATTTAGCTCACACGCAACTAAATCTCTTCTCATCCAAGGCTTGTGAAGATATCAGCTAGCTGTTCTTGATCTTCACATGCTCGATGGAATATCGCCCTTCACACATGATCACGAAGAAAATGATGGCGAATCTGGATGTGCTTAGTCTTTGAGTCTTTGAGCTGGTTGTGAGAATTCTTGATGGCACTCTCGTTGTCGAGAGAGAGGCACATTCTTCACGTTAGCGCCATAGTCCTTGAGGTTTGCTTCATCCAGCGATTGAGCCTGACATGACCCAGCAATATATTCAGCGTGGACAGCGATACGATTCTGTTTCTTGAGGACCAACGGACCAAAAGATCGTCAGAAATGACAAGTGCGGATGTTGACTTGCGGTCCACATGATCAGCATAGTCGAGTCAGAATATCAATGAGATCAAAAGCGAGCCCTTGGGGTACCATTATCCTAGTGTTGGTGTGTGAGCTAGATATCGAAGAATATGCTTCCTGACCTTATGGTGTGATTCCTTGGTGCACTTGAAATCGGACGCATGCAAACACTAAGCATTATATCTGGCCTAGATGCACATAGGTACAATAAAGAACCAATCATGGGCGGTATACCTTGTGATCGAAGTCGGTACCATTTTCATCGATGCATAGATGACCATTTGTGGGCATAGGAATTTTACGCCTTTGCAATCTTGCATGCGAATTTCCTCGATTACATCTTTGAGGTATTTCTCTGAGATATGAATATGCCATTGTCTTTGTGTGAATTTGAAGACCTAAGAAGAATTTCAACTCTCCATCATAGACATTTGATATTCCTCACTCATCATATAGGCAAATTCATCACTATATCGTTGGTTAGTACAGCCAAAGATAATATCATCAACATATATTTGGCACACAAACAGTTCACCATCATATGATTTAGTAAATAGAGTAGGATCGAGTGAACGGGTGTGAAGCCATTCTTCTGAAAAATTCCTTGATTGTATCATACCACGCTGAGGGCTTGCTTGAGCCATAGAGAGCCTTATTTAGTCTGAAGACTTTGTCGGGATTCTTGGGATCTTCAAAACACAGGGGTTGAGCAACATATACTTCTTCCTAAAGCTTACCATTGAGGAATGCACTTTTCACATCCATTTGATATAAGATGATATCATGATGGTTAGCATAGGCAAGTAAAATCGAATAGCTTCAAGTCTAGCAACAGGTGCAAAAGTTTCATGAAATCAATTCCTTGACTGTGTGTAGCCTTGAGCTACTAGTGTGCCTTATTCCTCACAACAAGGCCATTTTCATCTTGCTTGTTGCGGTAGATCCACTTTGTGCCAATGATATTATGCTTGCGAGGATGCAGGCGATTGACCAATTCGGACATTGTTCACTCGAGGATGTAATTCTTCTTGCATAGCCTGAATCCTCCGGCTCGAAATGCTTCATCTACCTTAGTGGGCTCTGAGATGGAGACAAAGCATAGTGCCCACAAAAGTTAGATAAGTGTGAGGCTTTAGGCGGGTGAGAGGACTGGTGCTTGCGATGTCATCGATGATCTTCTCCACTTGCACTTCTTTTGCAACACGTGGATGAGTTGGTTGTTCTTGAGGATTTTGATCAGCATTTTCTTGACACCAATTTCCTCATCATGTTCTTGGTGCATCAGCTCGTCGTTCTTCACGAACAGGAATGAATTCTTCACGATTCTTGATGGAATGACATCCTCGGTTGCCTTGTGCTTGATAGCATCCTCGGTGCTGGTTCATCTAACATAGAAGGTGGGTGCTCTCTTTGCGAGCCATTAGTTTCATCGAACCGCACATCTCTGATGTCGACAATCTTGTGAAGAACAGTGTTGAAGACTACTGTAGGTGTCTGAGTCCTTATAACCAAGCATAAAACCTTCATGTGCTTTCGGTGCAAATTTAGAGTTGTGGTGAGGATCTCTAATCCAACATTTAGCACGAAGACTTTGAAATAACTCACATTGGGTTTCTTGTCGTGAGGAGTTCATATGCAGTCTTCTTGAAGAATTTGTGAAGATATACTCTGTTGATGATGTGGCAGCGGTATCAATTCGTCGATCCAAAAAGCATGAGGCGTTTTGTATTCATCAAGCATAGTCGAGCCATCTCAACAAGAGTTACATTTTTCGCTCCACGCGCCATTTCTTGAGGAGTATAAGGGCGGATAATTCATGAGTAATACCAAGTTCATCAAGATAGGCATCAAGACCAGAATTCTTGAACTGGTTCCATTGTCACTTCGATATGCTTGATCTTCACACCAAAGTTGGTTGAAGCCCTCGAGAAAATCGTTTAAGACTTCCGCACTTCATGTTTATAAGTAACAATGTGTACCCATGTATATGAGAATAATCATCAACAATGACAAAACCATATAGAGATGCATCATTAGTGACTCTGAATAATGATTAGGTCGAAGAGGTCCATGTGAAGCAATTGAATGGACGAGTAGTGGTCATGATAGTCTTATTTGGATGCTTGGCCTTGGTCATTTTCGGCTTCATGCTCGCATAAGTGATCCTTGAGAATTTGACATTCTCAATGCCAATGACATGCTTCTTCTTCATAGCGTGTTCAAATTCCTCATGCTGCATGACCAAGTCGTCGATGCCATAGCCAGCCTTCGAGGCTTTTGCAAGTAGACACATGGCTGGTTGTGGTCTGTAGAAATCAACAATATACAAATCTCCTCTCCTAAAGCCTTGAAGACTTTGGAATTGTCAAACTTCCATAATCACAACACGCGATATTTGCCAAAGACAACAACCATATCAAGATCACAAAGCATTGAGGCTGACATGAGATTGTACCCTAAGGATTCAACAAGCATGACTTTGTCCATGTGCTTATCCTTAGAGATAACAACCTTACAAGACCCAATACGACTTTTGCCTTTGTCGGCAAATATGATATGCTTGAGGTGGCGGTGATAAAGGAGCATCCATCAATAGATTCTTGTCACCAGTCATGTGATTTGTACACCACTATCGAGGACCCATTCGGTGGTTTGGGTTGATCATCCTGCGAGATGAATTAGTGTAACTTACAATCTCATATGCTTCATCGATGAAGAATATGATGTCAAGTTCATCGGATGAATTTCATCAAGCGATAACAGATATAGCGTATGAGGGCGTGTGAAATGAAAGTTCATTTCATCATGATTCGCTGCGTCCTTCGAGCATTTGTCGGTCCCGAGCAAATTCTTGAGACGTTAGAGCCGTCGGAGACTGACCTGCGAGAAGAGATTAGTTCTTTTCTTCACCACCCACATCGGAGGGTGGCAAAAGTTCATCATCCTGCGAGCACCATGTGAGAAAGGTGGCAAAGATGCCAAACCATTTAAGCTTAGCATTGGAGGGTTAGGGTAAGCATATGAATAAGCGAGTAATTCTTGAGGACTTATGAACATAATGGTTTGAAGAATAATGCACATATTCATAGCCCTTAGCTTTACCTGGAGGCAGTTGTTAGCATGATAATAATCATATGAGGACTTTGATCCGGTTGAGAATTTGATCCTCGTGAAAATTTGGTCGATAGGATTTGGATCCATATGAAGAGTTTGGTCCATATGAAGAATTTGATGGGGTTCTTGTTCTTCCTTTGGTGGTGTCATGAGGACATTCACGAAGACTTTCAACCACTTTTGGGAACGATTTTCTTCATGGGGAACCGTTCTGGATTAGTGCCAAATATCTAGCAAATACTTCACCATTCGATTTTTGAGCAGTTTATAGTTGGAGTCAAATGACTCATCGGAAGAATGAGGGATTCACATTAAAAGCGGATAAGTTAGATGGATGCTGGAGGTCCCTTTGCGGCAACCCATGAGGTTTTGGGATCTTTCGGGTTTCCAATATGTTCCATCGGCATTAGTTTCCTCTCAAAGGCAATACCCTCTTTCCTAGGGTTTTTTGAGGATCCTTTTGAGCACATCACAAAGTGTCGATGCCCTTTGAGGCTTTTGTACATCTCATGTACAATTCCTTCAACCCATTGGGTGATACTAGCAAAGTCCTCGGATGAGGAATTAGTGATAACAGATGAAGAATTTGTAACATTTGAAGCATTTGAACATTCGGTGAAGAATTAGCGATTCACGTTCAATGCACTTTAAGCATGGAGGAACAAATTCTTCACGAGGCGTTGATTTGTTGAGCTAGTAATGAATCGCCTCCTTGAAGATCTTCATAACATACTCTTAGCTTTTCAAGATCGCCTTTCTTTGAATAGCTTCAAGAAACTTCTCATTGTCTTGCTTTTCTTGAAGAAATTCATGAAAGTTTCTCATGATGGACAAGAGGGTTATGATGACCGAAGGTTATCATACTTTGGGAAGTCTCGAAGATTTTCGTCGAGCTTTAGTCCGATCCATTTCTTCACCCAACATATCATCACTTTTATCTAGCATGTTTGAACCTTTTCAAGAGCCCATTGTTGTTTCCAGAATTTTAGCAAGTTTAGAGTAGCTAGGCTTAAGATCCTCATCGATTCATTTCACTAGAATCGGAGGTTGTATTTGATACCTTGGCTTTTGCCATGAAGCAATAGGTGGGGCGTAGCCATCATTATCTTCATCGGCTTGTTGGTGGAATCGTTTCTTGTGTTGAAGATGGACTTCTGACAAAGCGATGGCGGACTCGCCACACATCAGATTCTTGGACTCCTCTTCTTCATCATTTTCCTCGTTGACGAGTCCATTTCCTTGCCAATGAATGCGAGCTTTCTTGGTGCCCTTCTTGTGAGATGAAGACTTTGATGGTTTTGAAGCGAAGATTTTGATGATTTCTTCTTCTTCTTCATTTCATCGACTTAGTCCTTGTATTTCTTCTTCTTCTTTCCTTTTCCCCTTGAGGACAATCTTGAATATAGTGACCAGGCTTCTTGCATTTGTGGCAAAGTCTTCTCTTGTAGTCCTTTGGATGAAGAATCACTTCCCTTGAGGTTTCCAAAGCAACCACGTCTTATGAATTTCGGAATTTCTTCACGGAGAGCTAGATCTGGCTCAGTTCTTGATCACCAAGGCTACTTCGAATCCTCATTGAGTCGACACAACCTTAGCCTTGGGCACGTGGTTTGCCATAGTTTGAGCCATAGAGATCTCTCTTTTAGCAAATTGGAACTTCGTGAGTGTTAAGCCTTTCGAGGATATGCGAGGATCAAGTGATTTGTAGTCGACGCTCTTGTATCATCAGTCCCAGTATCAAATGAAGAATCAAGCGATCTTAGCGGTTTCTTCACCACTTCATGGTCGTGATATCGGTGCACCAGGGCTTGAAGCTCATTTGAGATGTCGGTGAAGCGATCGAAGGTTTGTTGAACATTTTAGTTGTCGAGTCTTTTGAAGCGGTTGAAGAGATTCGAAGAACATCAACTCGAGAGTCACTGAGTTGAGACTCCTTCATTTACTTTGGACGACCTATCCCGGATAAGCTTGGCGGTTTCCAACACTCACTCTTCCATCTTGTCCTTTGCTCGGATGGCCACAGATGATATTCTTGCTTGAGAGTCGAGTTGTTTGAATCTCTTCACATCGATGGCAGTCGGTGTTTGATGTGCAGGGGACACCATTTTCCACAACATACCGAGATCATTATCAATTGCCTCAAGATGCATCGCATCTTGTTCTTCGATAAGGATAGTCCGTTCCATCAAGGTAGGACACCGGTAGAGACCTTGATCATACTGCGGTCGAATAACTAGAACTCGGTGGTTAAACCAAAATCACACGAACAAGGGAGTACCTTGCGATACCAATTGAAAGTCGTTATATCGACTAGAGGGGTGAATAGGCGATTTTATGAAATTCTTCTTTGAGAATTTGCGGTGAGAAATTCCTTAGCGAAGAACTATTTGGACGTGAATAAGTACTAAGAGGTAAACATAACAGATTACACATAGTCGGCATGATGGAATGAAGACTAGAGCAGTCTGGGAAGTGTAAACACGGATAACAAGATGAAGACAACGGTGAAGAAATTGAGCTGAGAATTTGTGAAAGTCTTTAGTCAAAGTCTTCAAGCACAGATATGAACAACATGCACCTGAATGAGGAAAATGAGTTGTTGAAATAGAACGGTCGGTTGGTGAAGACAATGATTTGGTAGACCAGTTCAAGCTAGCATCTCGGTTATGCGTCTGGTTGGGCGGGTGAGTATTTAAACTCGAGACACAGTCCAGACACGATCTCGAGCCGCAACTCAGGACACCCGATCCTCACCGTATTCTCCTTGAACTAAGACCACATGAGCCTCGTCCAATCACTCGTGGTAAGTCTTGAGGTGACTTCAAACCTTCACAGACTTGGTCACTCGGCGATCCACAATTCCTCTTGGATGCTCTAGACCTTGGCCCTAAGTGCGGAAGAAGCATAGTCTTCAAAGGTAACAAGCGTCGGATCACGAGATCAATTTCTTGATGATGCTCAATCACTTGGGGTTTTAATGGGGGTTTGGTTTTGGATTTTCCTCACTTGATGATTCGCTCAAAGTCCTCGGAGGGGGTTGCTCTCAAATGACAAGTGTCAAGTTCTCTCGGGAAGCGACCAACCAGCTAGTGGTTGTAGGCGGCTATTTATAGCCTAGGGGCACCCGACATGATAAGACATAAATGCCCTTCAATGATATGACCGTTAGGTGGATAAGATATTTTGGTCCGTGGCCTATGACACAACATGATCGGAATTTGACTTTCAAAGTCCTCAAGGCTATCATGTTCCTCCTTGTGTAGGCCATTATGGCGAATTCCTAACTCCTCGATCGAGCAAAGTCATGATGACAAATGCGTCTCATCATGAATTTAATTGTTGTATGAAGATTTCAATGGCTTCACTCGAAGGTTGGTAGGTGTAGGATTTTGAG
>JAHHZJ010009252.1:0-41543 GCA_021437245.1 Aegilops speltoides
GAATAAACCTCCAAAGAAGGCCCAACATTGGTTTTACCATTTGCCTCACCTATTACCTTTTTCCCTTGGGAGTCGCAGATCCCAAGGGTCATCTTTATTTTAGCCCCCCGGCCAATGCTTGTCTAAGTGTTGGTCCAAACTAGAGCCACTTGCGCCACCTGGGAAACTTGAGGGCTGGTTCTAGTTGTACGTAGTGCTCATCCGGTCGGGCTCGAGACGATACGCTGCTACTATCGGATGTCGGCACGCCGGGAGGTCTTGCTGGTCTTGTTTTACCATTGTCGAAATGTCTTGATGTACCGGATACCGAGTCTGATCGGAGTGTCTCGGTGAAGGTCTATTCTTCGATGATCGCGAGAGCTTGTCATGGGTTGTTGGGACACCCCGCAGGTTTAAACTTTTGAGAGCCGTGCTGCAGTTATGTGGCGATGGGAATTTGTTAATGTCCGTTGTAGAAAACCTGAAGTTGACTTAATTAAAATACATCAACCGAGTGTGTTACCGGATGGTCTCTTTCCCGGAGTCCGGAAGTGAACACGTGTTGGAGTTATGCTTGACGAGGTTGATATAGGATCACTTCTTGATCATACTTTTATCGACCGTGCTTTGCCTTCTCTTCTCGCCTCATTTGTGTATGTTAGCCGCTTATGCTAGTCGCTGTGCAGCTCCACCTCATGCGCTTACCTTACCCATAAGCTTAATAGTCTTGATCTCAGGCGTAGATTGCTGAGTCCTCGGACTCACCGTGATACTTCCAAACCAGTTTGCGTGTGCCTATGTTGTCGAAAGGTGACGTAACCAAGCTCAAGGAGGAGCTCGATGAAGATCTTGCCTTTGTGCTGTTTCGCTCTAGTTGATCAAGAGTGGAGCCCACTTAGTCGATCGGGACCGCTTGTCGATTTGGGGTTCTTCTTTATTTTGGTTCCGTAGTCGACCTTGATTGTATCCGGATGATGTATGCTTTATTCATGTAATTGTGTGAAGTGGCATTGTAAGCCAACTATGTATCTCTTTTCCCTTATGTATTACTTGTTGTGTGAAGATTACCTCACTTGACATTGCTTTCAATGCGTTATGCCTCTAAGTCGTGCTTCGACACGGGAGATATAGCCGCATCGAGGGCGCTATGTTGGTAATCACAGCCTTCCCCACCTTAGAGCCCCATTGCTTGATCGCTTTTAGTGGCCGAGTTGTGTCTAGAAAATGTTTTGAGTCACTTAGGAATTATATATCGGAGAGTTAGGAATTCTTTTACCCCATTCCTTCATTTCCGGTGAGGTATCCCGACGAGAGTTTTGACTTTCTTCTTAAATTTCACTAAATTTTTTTAGGATCACGCTGGTATCTTGGAATCGCTCGATGGTTTTATGATGACAACATTGTCTTGGTGCCTCCGACATTTAGGGTTGTGGCGTGTCCCGGAGTTGAGCTCCGAGGTGTTGTCGCCATAATTTTATCGCTGCAGTTCGAATACCCGAGTTTAGTAGCCGACATCGAAAATCTCTTTATGCGCTTGTTGGTGAGATAACCCGCTAACCCAAGATCGAGGTGAGTACGGAGTATTGCCATGACTCAGATAACGGATGCTTTTCAAGGTTGAGGTAGACGATTTCAAGGTTTCGTTATGTGTGACTGATGGATACATGGATGTAGGGATTGTTAGTTTGGTGAGATATATTCCCATGTATCCCCAACACCGATTGCATAACCTAAAGTTTCGGAGTTTCATAGGTGGGAATTCAAGTAGCTTTTAGGATATCTTTCCGACGGATGTATGATATGAAATTGGGGTTCACGCCCAGTGGTCCGCCTATTCACGTTGGTTTTACATGGTCTCAGGTCTTAAAGTGTCCTTGGCTATGCCGACTGGGACGCTTCAGATGTCATGTGCACTTCCTTGTACATGATGGTGCTGACGATCGAGCCCGTAGGCCCCACCACGTAAAACTTCTGACTAAATTCTATCATATGTTTGTTCCGCTTATTCGCAAGCCAACTTTTGTTTTGTTTTAATTGTGGTATTCGAGTTGCTTCAATGTCAAGTGTTGATTCCACACCTTTCTAAATGGTGTTCTCAATCGATGTGAATACCAATCCTTCTTGATCATTGAGATTGTCATGTCAATTCTTTCCAACCGTGTGCTTTCTTCAAGTGGATCCCATCATTTTTCCCATCCGCAAGATCAATTCTAAGTTTTATCAACGGTGTTTGTTTCTGCTCATCCCAAGTTGCCTTTGTTTTCCCGCCCCACCCTTTTTCTTCAAGGACACATATTTTTAATCAAGTATCCATTTATTCATGGAAGTCTCTTCATTCTTTTCAATCAATGTTCTTATCCGTGATTTCCCATGAAGATGCTCAACAGCTTCAAGTTCATTATCCTTCATTGTTGTTTCTACTTCGTGGATTTAATTCAAGCTTTCGATATTCATCATATCCCTTTCTCGCTTCAAATGCTTTTTCATACCGTGCACCTCTTAATTTTCACTTTCGCTATTCATTTGTTCTCGAGTGTCAAGATTTCTCACAAGACTTGTGTTTCCATTCTCAACCGCTCGCTTCATTTGAGATTGTTATCTCATTCAAGTCATTTAATTCAACCGTGCAACATCTCTTCTAAATCTTTTCAACGGTGTTTTTCTTTTGAGGGCCCTAACCCATGTGTCTTTTCCGTGATCTTACCCGACTCTTCTTTTTCCCGTAGCTATCCTAAATCCTTCTCCAAGTTTGACGAAGAATGAATTTTCATCACCAAATGCTTTTCTCCAAGATCTTTCAAATTCTTTTCATAGTTGGCTCAACCTCTTCGCTTTTGATTCTTCCGTGTGCCTCAATAATTGTGGTGTTTCTCGTGTCATTCTCATCATTTGAAGACCAAGAAGAGTTTCTCTTAAATCTTGCTCCATTCTCTTCAAGCTTCATGGTTCTAGATTGATGCCATTCTCTCATAATTGTTTCGATCAGAGAATTTTCTTTACCATCCGGAGTATTTCTTGAGTTGTTTCATTTCTTTCTCCAAGGCCATCATGACATAATTCCTCATTCTCAGCTTTCAACTATCTTTCTAAATCTTACCGTGCATCGCTCAAATATCCTCTAATCAGCTCATGATCTCTTCGCTCATGTATCTAAATCCTCAAATATCTTCATTCGTTTTCAAATTCTTCCCGTGAATTGTGCCTTTGCTACTCGATCATTTTCAATTTATGGTGGTTCGCTCAAGATTTCTTCCTCTTTCGTTATCATTTAATTCATTCGATTTTCCAATCCTACCGTGGTTCATGAAGACCTTCTCAAGTTTACGCCATATCTCTTTAATCCTTTCTATGAGAATAAGTAGTATGCCAAATCCATTGATTGTCATCAATTTAATTGGTGAAGGATAAGCATAACATAATTTTATTCTTGTTCATCCAAGTGATTAATTTTTATTCCGAGGCCTTCAAAATTCTTGTTTCATTTGTTTCATCTTTCTTCCTGAGTTCCAAGCTCTAATTATCACGGAGATCCATCTAAATCATTGCAAGGATTCACCTTGTGTTTTCAATTCTCTTTCTTTTCATTCCTTTTGTTTACCGAGTTCTTCATGGAGGTTCTACTTGGTGGTTCGCAAGGATCTTTTCATTCTTCAATTGTTCTTCAAGATTTTCTCTGAAGTTATGATCCGCCAAGCTATACTTAAAATAAACATGGTGCTCAACACATGTTTTTTTTGTTTTGAGGAGTTCAAGTATTCTTCATCTTGCATTCCAAAGTGCAATTCCTTCTATCCTACCTTTTGAGATGGTGTTATGTCACTCTTGACAATTTCCTTCATGTTTCATGATTCATTGTTGTCAAGAATGAGGTATTTTAAATCCATCATTTCTCTTCGCTCAAGAGATCTTTTCGACCAATCAACTTCTTCATTGGAGTTATCTTGTTATATTTCACCTAAAGCCTTCCTAAGGGATGTTGCTATTTGTGGTGCATATCAATGATCCAAGTTTTCTCCTATCCTCTCGAAGAAGTTTTTCATCTTTTGGTGTTCTCAACCAATCAATTGTTTCCATTAGTGGCGTTGTCACCTCATAATTTTGAGATGTTTCCATAGCCCACCAAGCTTATTCTTTTCGTTGTTGATTTTCCAACAACTCGCTCTATCCTTCTTTTAAAGAGGCTCTCTCAACATTTGTGTAGTACATGTTGTTTCTTCTCCATTCTTTTATTCCAATGATCATCTCTTCTTTTTTTCCTGGAGGCATGGTGATGTTGCTTCTTCACTCATCGCCGATTGTGAGGGTCGTGTTCTTTTCTTGCTTATCCATTTAACCGAGTGGTGTATCACTTCAATATCTTTTAATCTTTCAAGTTTTCTTCTTTCTTTCTCTTTTCAACTCGGAAAGGCCCAAATCCTCTTACCCATTGCAAGGTGTTGTTGATTTCTCAAGTATCCTCTCATCTTGTCAAGTCTATGTTCTATTCCTTCCATGTTTAACTGAGTGCCGCCCAATTCTTCCTCTCATCTTGTTTTAACCAGAGTGGTTTCAATTCTATCTTTGCCCATTAAACTCTTTGATTCATGTTTTCAACCTTCGTTCTTTAATAATTCCTTGTTCCTCTTTTCCTAACGGATTGTTTGCAATCTTGCTCATCTTCATTGTACTTTTCTTTTAAATTGCTCAACCTCTCAAGGTTCGTGGTTTCACCTGCTTGTCAAGAAGCAACTTAGTCTTACCTTTCTTCTCTTCCGCTTTCCTCCTACATCTAGATCTTGGACAGATCCTCTCATAGTGGTGGAGTGTTGTAACGCCTGAGACCGACGCCCACATGCCTTCCTTTGTCCTTTTGAAGTTTCGCTATGATTTGTTTTGTTCGCTTTCATCATGCCATCTCTTGCATTGCATCATGTCATCATGCCATCATATCATTAATTTTTTTAAAACTCAATTAAATAAATCGATGGATTTTTCATCCATTTAAATCGAGGAATTCACAATGGTGATTTCTCTTTATAACATATCCTCCCAATATTAGGGAGCTATAATAAAATATTCCATTCATTTGGAATTAACCAAAACACACTTGAAAATCCCCACTCCCTTTCTACTTCAAGTTTGGTCCCCAAACTTTGTCGCTATTTTCTTTTCCATTTATCGAGGCTCCTAAATTCTCAACATTTTTGACCCTTTTATAAGTCCTAGTTCAAATTTATTTGAATTAAATTAAATGAGTTTGAATTAAACTTCTAATCATGCTCTCTTTCATTTTCTTGAACGAAAAGTATTTTTAAGTCCGGAAAATTGTCCCTATGCAAATCCTTCCCCAACCTCTTTCTTTTCTTCTTTAATTGTTTTCGCTAAAGGAATATATGAGAGAGAGAAGCCAATGGCCTCTAGCCAAGAATTACCACACCCTGGCCTCTCAGAATGCAGCCAAGGCCCACCGAACCACCTAACCCTCCAAATCGATCCCCAGATCCATCTCCCCGTCCCACCACCAACAGACCACAAGCAGACTCCATCTGTCCTGGATCCCCATCCCTCCTTCATCAGCCTCGATCCTCTCTGGCTGACGATCATTCATTCCCCGTCCTTGCCTTCATACCCCACATGCCCACACATCACGGCCACACACGGGTTCACTCTACCTGTGCTCGCCTCGGGCCTGGCCATTGCCGCCTGAGCCTCCGCCACGGGCCATCATGGTCCTCACCTCCTCGGCCGGCCTCCTCCTGATCGGCCGCCGCAGCAGCAGCTGCCACGATCTTCACACCGCGAGGCCATCGCATCCCCGAGTCCTCGTCAGACGAAGCGCCAGGCGCTGCCGGGCATTCCGCCGCCGTCTCTCTCCGCTTTGGTCGCTGAAGCGGAGCCCGCCGTACCATTCCCGCCGCTTCGCCACGCGGCCGCATTTCGCCAGACGCGAGTTTTCCTCGCCCCGGTCATCAAGCACCGACCGCCACCAACCGCCGGTACCACTACAATTGCGTTATCTGCGGACGCCAAGATAGGACCAATGGTACCTGACGATGCACCAAGTACCGACCAATCGCCTATGACCGTGAACACTACCAAGATCGCTGAAGAATTTCACGCTTCCGGCATCACGAACGTACCACGACGATCATGTACGGCTACACGACGCACCGTGAACAATACTTCCACTACCGCCGATAACCAGTACAATTACTTCACCACTACTACTTCCCCACAAAACCTCATCCACCAAATGCGACGCTTCAAATACCATCGAGACGCACCCGAACGAATGCATGCTTGGTTGTATGAGATGCTCAAGTTTGCAATCATGGTCGAATTGTCCTTGCGCATTTCTTTGCCATGCCACCGACACGGGAACCCTGCATCCGGATCACCCCACCATCTTTTATCACCGCATAATTTCTTTTGCACCGATATCTCGAGGAGTTGTCGGAACACCGATATGTTGCTGCATGCTTTCGGATATGTTGCCGCGGCACCATTTCCTCGCCGTGGCAATTTACCACTGCCATGGCACCTTTCGCTCGCCCATGGTGACCAAATTTTATCATGCTATGTTTACAAAAATGGTATACTGTATGTCATCCAGATCATGGATAACAACATTAAAATGTTTTAAACTTGTTGTTGCATCAAATTGCTAAATGACATGAGATTTTGAATTATGCTTGTTGTTTCCGCCTTAAACTTGCCAATAGTTAGTTTATTTATGCTTCACCTTGCCATGTTTAATAACACATGTTGTGTCATAACCTAGAGAGAACTAAATACTGATGGGAGTTTCATTAATATGCAACTCCGCTGCATATTGAGCTCCACTTAATTTTGTAAGATAGGTTGTTGCAGTTTGCCATGCCATGCCTCTTTTAAAACGACATGCATCATACTTGTTTGCATCATGCCATGTTGTGTTGGTTGTTTACTATGTTGTTGTTTCTTTCCGTTTGCTTTCCTCTAGCTTTGGTTTCGCTCCGGAGTTGGAGGATTCGCTCACTTTCATTGTCTTCTTCATGGATTCGCTCTTCTTCCTTATGGATCTCGTGCAAGATGACCATACCCTAAATCACTACTATCTTTGCTATGCTAGTTTGCTCGCTTTTGCTATGCCAATGCCGATACTTCCATCATTTGCTTGCTCCCAAATGCCATGAACCTCTAACCTTTGACACCATTCCTAGCAAACCATTGATTATTATGTTACCGCTTGCTCAGCCCTCTTTATATAGCATTGCTAGTTGCAGGAAGTTGAAGATTTCTCCATGCAGGGTTATGTTGGGATATCACAATATCTCTTATATTATTAATGCATCTATATACTGGTAAAGGGTGGTCCTGCCTTATGCCCGTGTTTTGTTCCACTTTACTCTAGTTTCCGCTATACCGTGTTATGTTCCTGATTTTATGCCCCTAACGCGGCGGGTGATTTATGGACCCCTTGACAGCTCGCTTTGAATAAACTCTCCAGAAGGCCCAACATTGGTTTTACCATTTGCCTCACCTATTACCTTTTTCCCTTGAGTCGCATCCCAAGGGTCATCTTTATTTTAGCCCCCGCCAATGCTTGTCTAAGTGTTGGTCCAACTAGAGCACTATGGCCGCCACCCGGGAAACTTGAGGGCTGGTCTAGTCAGACGAGGTCTCATCCGGTGGCTCGAGACGAGATATGCGCTGCTACTATCGTGGATGTCGGCATCCGTGTTGCTGGTCTTGTTTTACCATTGTCGAAATGTCTTGATGTACGGATACCGAAGTCCGATCGGAGTGTCTCGTGAAGGTCTATTCCTTCGATGATCGCGAGAGCTTGTCATGGGTTGTTGGGACACCCGCAGGTTTAACTTTCGAGAGCCGTGCCCATGTTATGTGGCAGATGGGAATTTTTAATGTCCGCTAGAAAACCTGAAGTTTAATTAAAAACATCAACCGAAAGTTACGTGATGGTCTCTTTCCGCGGAGTCCGGAAGTGAACACGGTGTTGGAGTTATGCTTGACGAGGTTGATAGGATCACTTCTTGATCATACTTTTATCGACCGTTTTGCCTTCTCTTCTCTCGCCTCATTTGTGTATGTTAGCCATTGCTATGCTAGTCATTGTTGCAGCTCCACCATGCGCTTTACCTACCCATAAGCTTAATAGTCTTGATCTCGGGTGTAGATTGTTGAGTCCTCGTGACTCACCGATACTTCCAAACCAGTTTGCAGTGCCTATGTTGCCGAGCAGGTGACGAACCAAGCTCAAGGAGGAGCTCAATGAAGATCTTGCCTTTGTGTTGTTTCGCTCTAGTTGATCAAGAGGGAGCCCAGCTGGGGTCGATCGGGACCTTTGTCGACGGGGGTTCTTCTTATTTTGGTTCCGTGTAGTCGACCTTGATTGTATCTGATGATGTAATGCTTTATTCATGTAATTGTGTGAAGTGGCGATTGTAAGCCAACTATGTATCTTTTCCCTTATGTATTATTGTGTGAAGATTACCTCACTTATGACATTGCTTTCAATGCGTTATGTCTAAGTCGTGCTTCGACACGGGAGATATAGCCATCGAGGCTACAACCAATTAAGAGGAAGCTAATGATGATGACTGCGTAACTTAGATCACATACCAACCGAGGTAAACAGAGTGAGATCCACCAGAGTGGTACGAACCTATTCGAGGTCGTGTTACTTTGACCATGACAACCTATTTAACCATGAGGAAGTTTATGATGAGCCTGTATTCAAATGGCTTCGGCCATGAAATCTGGATGATCCATGTAAGAACAAAGTATGATTTTGATGATCCCGATGATCGGCAAACCATAGAAAATAAATGGATCTTCAGAGGAAGACGGACGCCAGATAGGTAAGCATTATTCATAAAGCTAGACTTGTTAAAAAAGGTTTTTAAAGTTCAAGATGTTGAATACAATGAGATTTTCTCACCGACGATGCTTAAAAGTTCGTCCGAATCATAGCAATCATTGCATTTTATGAAATCAATGGATAAACAAAACTGCATTCCTTAATGGAGTTATTAAAGAAGAATTCATGTGATGCAACCAAGAGTTTTGTTATCCTAAAGGTAGCACAAAATGCATCTATGACCGTACATCTCGAGTTAATATACGCTTGATATGTTGATCAAAGATATAGTTTATAAGATTTGCAAAGAAGCCCGATTATAGAAAGTGATACCTATTCCGATAAGTATATGTGAAATTATTGTAGATCGGAATAATGTAGAATTATTCTAAAGCATAAAGGAGTGTTCTAAAGGAGTTTTTCAAGAAAGACCTCGTTGTTGTTTACATATTGAGCATCAAGATCTAGAGATAGTTCAAGACGCTTGATAAGTTTTTTTTCAATGAGACACTTTGAAGATTTTGAAGAGTTCAAATGGAAATGTTCAAAGAGAGTTCTTGCCTCGTTACAAGGTGTGAATTGAGTAAGACTTCAAACTCCACCATAGAAGATAGAAAGAGAATGAGTCATTCTGCGCCTTGCCATAGGTTCTATAATGTATGCCATGCTATGTACCAGATCCGCTGTATACCCTAAGACTAGTTTATAGGAGTACAATAGTGATCTAGTAGATCACTATACAATGGTCAAAATTATCCTTAGTGGAATAAGGATATGTTTCTCGATTATGGAAGAGATAAAATTCATTTAAAGGGTTACGCCGTACAAGTTTTGACACCGATCTAGATGACTCTAAGTCTCGATCTAGATACATATTGAAAGTGGGAGCAATTAGCTAAAGAGCTTCGCGCATTGTAGACATAGAAAATTGCAAAATACATAACGGATCCAATGTGAAAGACCTGTCTAAGATTCTCTCACAAGCAAAACATGATCACACCTTAGTACTCTTTGGGTGTTAATCACATATGTGAACTAGATTACTGAATCTAGAAACCCTTTGGGTGTTGGTCACATGTATGTGAACTATGGGTGTTAATCACATGATGATGAATTATCGATGTTAATCACATGTGATGTGATAGATTATTGACTTAGTGCAAGTGGGAGACTCAAGGAAATATGCCCCAGAGTACAATAAAGTTATTATTTATTTCTTATTTCATGATAAATGTTTATTATTCATGCTAGAATTCATTAACCGTAAAACATAATACATGTGAATACATAGACAAACGAGGTCACTAGTATGCCTCTACTAGACTAGCTTGTTAATCAAAGATGGTTAAGTTTCCTAAACATAGACAAAGGAGTTGTCATTTGATTAACAAGGTCACATCATTAGTTGAATGATCTGATGACATGACCCATCCGCTAGCTTACACTCATCATTAGTATGTTGCTACTGCTTCCTTCATGACTTATACATGTTCCATGACTATGAGATTATGCAACTCCTGCTATCGGAGGAACACTTTGTGTGCTACCAAACGTCACAACGTGAATCGGGTGATATAAAGGTGTCTCGGTGTGTCTCCTAAGGTACTTGTTGTTGGCGATTTTGAGATTATTAGGATTTGTCAATCCTCAATGCTCGGAGAGGATTCCGCCTCCGGTAATGCACACTTAAGCCTTTAGAAGCATTGCAACTAATGAGTTAGTTGCGTAGATGATGTATTACGAATCTATAAAGAGACTGACGGTAATCTAGATTGAACTAGGTATTGATACCGACTTCATCAAATCTTGCAAGTAACATACCGATGACAAAGGAACAACGATGTTGTTATGCGGTTCTGAATTGAGCAAAGATCTTCATAGAATATGTAGGAACCAATATGGGCATCTGTGTCCCGTTATTATTATTAATGAGACGGTCTCGGTCATGTCTACATTGTTCTCGAACCGTAGGGTCCGTGACGCTTTAAGGTCTTCAAGGCGCTATATATGAGTTTATGAGTTTGATGCAATCAAGAGTCTGAGTCCCATGAGATCGGGACATGACGAGAAGTCTCAAATGGTTTACTAAAGACTCATTGTGCCCACTATATTCGGAGTCTGAAAGGTTCCGAGGATTCGGTATTTATCGGAGTACCTGAGAGTTACGTGGAATTCGCCGGAGAAGTATTGGGCCTTATTGGGCCCCCGGGAAAGGGTAGGGGCTGCCTAGGCGTGCCGCCACACAACTTCTTGCCCTGTAGTCTGAATTAGCTAGGGGAGGCCGCACCCCTCCTTCCTTCCTTCTCTCTCTCTTCCCCTTCCTAGTCTCCTACTCCTAATACATGGAAGGATCCCTAGTTGATTAGGAAAGGGGATCCTATTCCTGGGAGTAGGACTCTCATGGCGCCGCCCTCCCTAGTAATGGGCCGCCTCCTCCTCCCTTATATATAAAGGTGGGCACCCCATGGACATACGTGTTATTCTTGAGATCGCTCTTTGCCGTGTGCGCCCCATCCACCATAATCCACTCCTGGTCATATCGTGAGTTTAGCGGCCTCACGCCGCAGAGAACATCAAGATCGCCACCACGCCGTTCGGCCGATTTTAACTCTCTCCTCGAGCTTTGGTCGACGGAGCCCGAGGAGCGCCACCGAGTGTGACGTGTCAAGAACTCCTGAGGCGCCGAGTAATCTACAGCCGATCGTTGGATCAGCGAGGAGAATGACGACTACTTCCTCTACGCTGTGATTGCTTCGCCGGTTCACGTAGGGTACGTGAGACAACAACTCTCTCTCCTGCTATGCATCACCAATGATCTTGCGTAGCGAGGAAAAATTCTTGAAATTACTATGTTCCCAACAAATATGAGCATCTGTGTTCGCTATTGGTTATTGACCGAGACATGTCTCATGTTCTACATAGTTCTCGAACCCGAGGGTCCGCACGCTTAACGCTACGATGATATATTATGAGTTTATATGTTTTGATATACCAAGACTGTTCGAGTCCCGGATGTGATCACGGACATGACGAGGAGTCTCAAATGGTCGAGACATGAAGATTGATATATTGGAAGTTATTGGACAAGTCAAGTGTTCTAGGTGAACGGATTTTACCGAAAGACGGAGGTTACCGAAACCCCGTGAACTTAATGGGCCTTAGTGGGCCTAGGTGGAAGAGGGAGAGGAGGCAAGGCTGGCCACGCCGCCTCCCCTAGTCCTAATAGACAAGGAGAGGAAGGCGCCTTCCTTCCTTCTCCTCCACTCCTCCCCTCCCAAGTCCTATTCCAACTAGGAAGGTGGGAACTTACCCCTTGGGAGACTTCTCCCTGGCGCCTCAAGGTCGACCGCACCTCCCCCTTTGCTCCTTTATACGGCAGGGGCACCCATAGACACACAATTGATCATTGATATCCAGCCGCAGCGCCCCCTCCACCATAATCCACCTCGATCATCAGAAGCGCTTAGCGGTTACTGGCCAGAGAACATCAATATCACCACGCCTGCCAGGCCGAGGAAACTCTCCTCAACACTCAGCTGGATTGGAGTTCGAGGGACATCATCGGCTGAACGTGCGTAACTCGGAGGTGCCGTGCGCTCGTACTTGATCGGTCGGATCGCGAAGACATATGACTACATTAACTGTTGTGATAACGCCCGCTTTCGGGTCACGAGGTACGTGGACAACACTCTCCTCTCGCTATGCATCACCATGATCTCATGCAGCGTAGGGAATTTTTTGAAATTACTACGCTCCCCAACAGGGCATCCGAGCCAGTTTTATGCGTAGATGTCATATGCACGAGTAGAACACAAGTGAGTTGTGGCGATAAGTCATACTTCTACCAAAGATGTCATACTTTGTCTGGCGGTATTGTTGGATGAATGCCCGACCGACATTATACAGACACGCTTACGCGAGATCGGTTCTACCGACGTGCTTTGCACACAGTGGTCAAGGGCGCTTCGGCCCAACTTTAGTTGAACTGGCGTGTGGCTACGGTCTCCTTATGGGTTAAAACAACACCAACTTGGCAAACTATCATTGTGGTTTTGATGCGAGGTAAGAACGGTTCTTCAGCTCGTAGCAGCCACGTAAAATTTGCAACAACAAAGTAGAGGACGCCTAACTTGTTTTGGCAGGCATGTTGTGATGTGATATGGTCAAGACGCAGCTTATTGTATGAGATGATCATGTTTTGTTGTTATCTAAATCGAAGCCTTATGGTTGTCTCTATTGCATAAGATGCAAGTGCCAAATAATTGCTTTACTTTATCGCTATGCATAGCAATAGTTGAGAGAAACCATAGATGCCATTTGATATAGATCAAGATGAGACATGGTGTCAGCGTCGGTGAATGGTGATCAAGATGATGCTTTGGAGATGGAGATCAAAGCACAAGATGATGATGGCATATCATATCATCATATTTGATTGCATGTGATGTTTATCTTTATACATCTTATTTTGCTTAGTTCGATCAGTAGCTTTATAAGATGATCTCTCACTAAATTATCAAGGTATAAGTGTTCTCCCTAGTGCACCACTGTAAAGTTCTTCGCGGCTTAGACACCACGTGATGATCGGGTGATAGGCTCATTAAACACACGGTGCAAAACACACACGCCGAATACTCAGTTAAACTTGACGAGCCTAGCATATATGATATGGCCTCGAACACGAGACCGAAGGTCGAGCGTGAATCATATAGTAGATATGATCAACATAGTGATGTTCACCATTGAAACTACTCCATCTCACGGATGATCGGAAATGGTTTAGTTGATTTGGATCACGTATCACTTAGATGACTAGAGATGTTCATCTAAGTGGGAGTTCTTAAGTAATATGATTAATTGAACTTTAATTTATCATGAACTTAGTCCTAGTAGTTTTGCATATCTATGTTGTAGATCTAGCTTGGCGCTGTTGCCTCATGTTATATATATGTTCAGAGAAAAACTGTTGAAAATGTTAGTAGCAATGATGCGAATTGATCCGTGATCTCAGGTTTATCCTCATTGCTGCACGGAAGAATTATGTCCTCAATGCACCGCTAGGTGATGACCTATTGCAGAGTGCGCATGCTATGAACGCTTGGCTAGCTCAATATGATGACTACTTGATAGTTTAGTGCACCATGCTTAACATCTTAGAATCGGGACTTCAAAGACGTTTTGAACGCATGGACCATATGAGATGTTCCAGAGTTGAAGTTAATATTTCAAGCAAACAACCGAGTTGAGAGATAAGTCTCCAACAAGTTCTATAGCTAAAAGATGGAGGAGAATCGCTTACTAGGAGCATGTGCTCAGATTGTCGTACTAAATCGCTTGAACAAGTGGGAGTTAATCTTCCAGAAGATAGTGATTGACGAATTTTTTAGTCACCATCACCAAGTTAGTAGAACTTGTGATGAACTATAGTATGCAAGGGATAACGATTCCCGAGCTTTTCATGATGATGAAATCGATGAAGGTAGAAATCAAGAAAACATCAAGTGTTGATGGTTGATGAAGACCACTAGTTTCAAGAAAGGGCAAAGGGAAGAAGGGAACTTCAAGAACGAAAAGCAAGTTGAGCTTCCGTGAAGAAGCCCAAGTTGGACCTAAGCTGAGACTAAGTGCTTCACCGCAAAGGTGATCTGTCACCGAAGCGAACTGCCTCAAGTATTTCATGATAAGAAGGATGGCAAAGTGAACAAAGGTATATTTGATATATAGATTATTGATGTTATATTACTAGTGTTCGTAGTAACCCCCAGTATTTGATAATTGTTCGCTTATAAGAGAAACTCAAACGAGTTGTATAAAACAAAGACTAGTTAAGGGTGAAGTGACGATGTGTGTTGGAAGTAGTTCCAAGATTGATATGATCATCATCGCACACCCTATACTTTCGGGATTAGTGTTGAAATAAATAATGTTATTTGGTGTTTGCGCTGAGCATGAATATGATTTGATCATGTTTATTGCAAAATGGTTATTCATTTGCTAGAGAATAATGTTCTTGCTATATGAATAATACCTTATATGGTTACACACCCAATGAAATGGTTTGTTGGATCTCGATCATAGTGATACACATATTCATAATATTGAAGCCAAAAGATGCAAAGTTAATAATGATAGTGCAACTTATTTTGGTACTCCGTTTAGGTCATATTGGTGTAGCACATGAAGAAACTCCATGCCGATGGGCTTGGAATCACTTGATTATGAATCATTTGATGCTTATAACCATGCCTCTGGGCAAGATGACTAAACGCTCGCTTCCTGAACAATGGAGCGAGCAATGATTTATTGAAATACATACCGATGTATGTGGTCCGATGAATATTGAGGTCATGCGGTATCGTTATTTTCTGACCTTCACAGATGATTTGAGCAGATATGGGTATATCATTGATGAAACATAAGTCTAAAACATTTGAAAAGTTCATAATTTCGTGAGTGAAGTGGAAAATCATCGTAACAAGAAAATAAAGTTTTCAGATCCGATGGAGAAGAATATTTGAGTTACGAGTTTGGTCTTCATTTAAAACAATGTGAAATAGTTTCACTACTCACGCCACCGAACACCACAAGGTAATGTCCGACGCCAACTGCATTTTATTAGATATGTGCATCTATGATGTTTCTACCAATTTACCACTATCGTTGGGATTATGCATTAGAGAAATCTGATTCACGTTAAAAGGGCACCATCTAAATCCATTATGACACCTATGAGTGTGTTTTGCAAGAAACCAAAGTTGTCGCTTTCAAATTTGGGGTTGCATGCTTATGTGAAAAAGTTTCAACTGATAAGCTGAACCCAAATTAGAGAAATGCTGCCATAGGATACCCAAAAGTTATCATAAACACCTTCTATCAGATCCAAGGCAAGATATTCGCTGTTAAGAATGGATCCTTTCTAGAGAAGAGCTCTGAAGTGAGTGGAGGAAAGTAGAACTTGATAAGGTAATTGTACCTTCTCCCTTATTGAAAGTAGTTCATCACAAATCTGCCCCGTGACTACAACACCAATTAGTGAGGAAGATGATGATGATGTAACTTCCATCAAGTTACTACCGAATCAGAGGTCAACCAGAGGAGATCCGCACTGAGTGGTATGTAATCCTATTCGACGTCATGTTACTAGACCATGACAAACTACGAACTATGAGGAAGCGATGATGAGCCCAGATTCACGAAATGGCTTGAGGCCATGAAATCTGAGATGGATCCATGTATGAGAACAAAGTGGACTTTGGTTGATTTGCCCAATGATCGGCAAGCCATAGAAAATAAATGGATCTTCAAGAGGAAGATCGTTGATAGTAGTTACTATCTACAAAGCTCGACTTATCGAAAAAGGTTTTTACAAGTTCAAGGTGTTGACTACGATGAGAGTTTCTCACCGATCGATGCTTAATCTGTCCGAATCATGTTAGCAATTGCCGCATTTTATGGAAATTTGGCAAATGGATAAAAAACCGCATTCCTAATGGATTTATAAAGAAGAGTTGTATATGATGCAAACTAAGGTTTTGTCAATCCTAAAGGTGCTAATAAATATGCAAGCTCCAAGGATCCATCTATGGACCGTGCAAGCATCTCGAGTTGGAATATACGCTTTGATAAGTTGATCAAAGAATATAGTTTACATGCATCATAAGCTCCATTTACAAGAAAGTGAGTGGGAGCACTACAACATTTTGATAAGTATATGTGAATGACATATTGTTGATGGAAATAATAGAATTATTCTGCAAAGCATAAAAGGAGGTTTGAAAGGAGTTTTTCAAAGAAAGACCTCGGTGAAGTGCTTACATATTGAGCATCAAGATCTATAGAGATAGATCAGACTTGATAAGTCAATGAGTACATACCTTGACAAGATTTTGAAGTAGTTCAAAATGGAACAACAAAGAAAGAGTTCTTGCCAGTTACAAGTGTGAAATTGAGTAAGACTCAAAGCCCAACCATGACAGAAGATAGAAAGAGAATGAAAGTCTCTCTATGCCCTGGCCATAGGTTCTAAAGTATGCCATGTTGTGTACTAGATCTATTGTATACCCTACACAGATTTTGGCAGGAGTACAATAGTGATCTAGGAGTAGATCATAGACAACGGTCAAAATTATCCTTAGTGGAATAAGGATATGTTTCTCGATTATGGAGGTGACAAAAGGTTCACATAAAGGTTACGCCGATGCAAATTTTGACACTAATCTAGATGACTCTAAGTCTCAATTCTGATACATATTGAAAGTGAGCAATTAGCTAGAGTAGCTGCATGTAGAGCATTGTTGACATAGAAATTTGCAAAATACTTACGGATCCTAATGTGATAACCCACGACTAAAATTCTCTCACAAGCAAACATGATCACACCTTAGTACTTTTTGGGTATTAATCACATAGCAATGAACTAGATTATCGAGTCTAGTAAACCCTTTGGGTGTTGATCACATATCGATGTGAACTATGTGTGTTAATCACATGGTGATGTGAACTATTGCATTAAATCACATGCTATGTGAACTAGATTATTGACTCTAGCAAGTAGAGATCAGGAAATATGCCCTAGAGGCAATAATAAAGTTATTATTTATTTCTTATTTCATGATAAATGTTTATTATTCATGCTAGAATTGTATTAACCGGAACATGATACATGTGTGAATACATAGACAAACAGTGTCACTAGTATGCCTCTACTTGACTAGCTTGTTGATCAAAGATGGTTATGTTTCCTAACCATAGACATGAGTTGTCATTTGATTAACGGATCACATCATTAGAGAATGATGTGATTGACTTGACCCATCCGTTAGCTTAGACTGATCGCTTAGTATGTTGCTATTGCTTTCATGACTTATACATGTTCCTATGACTATGAGATTATGCAACCCTGCTACCGAGGAACACTTTGTGTGCTCAAACGTCACAACGTGAATCGGGTGATTATAAAAGGTGCTACAGTGTCTCCGGGTACTTGTTGGGTTGGCGATTTCGAGATTAGGATTTGTCACTCCGATTGTCGGAGAGGTATCTCTGGCCCACTCTAATGCACATCACTATAAGCCTTAAGCATGCAACTAATGAGTTAGTTAGAACTATGTATTACGAATCAGTAAAGAGACTTGCGGTAACGAGATTGAACTAGGTATTGAGATACCGACGATCGAATCTCGCAAGTAACATACCGATGACAAAGGGAACAACATGTTGTTATGCGGTTCGACCGATAAAGATCTTCGTAGAATACGTGGGAGACAATATGAGCATCCAGGTTCGCTATTGGTTATTGACCGAGACATGTCTCGGTCATGTCTACATAGTTCTCGAACCCGTAGGGTCCGCACGCTTAACGTTATGATGACGCTTATTATGAGTTTATATGTTTTGATGTACCAAGGTTGTTCGAGTCCCATGAGATCACGGACATGACGAGGAGTCTCAAATGGTGTAGATGAAGATTTGATATAAGCTATGTTTGATGTAGGTGTGTTTCAAGAACTGGATTTACGGAGACGGGAGGTTACCGAACCCTAGTCTTAATGGGCCTTAGGGTTGGAAGAGAGGAGAGGCGGCAAGCCATGCGCCCCTTCCCTAGTCCTAATAGGACAGGAGAGGGCACGCTCTTCCTTCCTTCTCCCACTCCTTCCCCCTCCCCAAGTCCTATTCCAACTAGGAAAGGGGAGGAAATCATTGAGATTGTCATGTCAATTCTTTTCCAACCGTGTGCTTCTCTTCATGGATCCCATCATTTTTCCCATCCGCAAGATCAATTCTAAGTTTTCTCAATCTGTTTGTTTCATCTCATCCCAAGTTGCTTTTGTTTTCCCGCCTCCCACCCTTTTTCTTCAAGGACAGATTTCTTAATCAAGTATCCATTTATTCATGGAAGTCTTTCATTCTTTTCAATCAATGTTCTTATCCGTGATTTCTATGAAGATGCATCAGCTTCAAGTTCATTATCCTTCATTGTCTTTTCTCTTCCGTGGATTAATTCAAGCTTCGATATCATCATATCCTTTCGTTTCAATGCTTTTTCATACCGTGCACCTCATTTTCACTTCGCTATTCATTTGTTATTCGAGTGTCAAGATATCTCAAGATTGTGTTTCCATTCTCAATCCGTTCGCTTTTTGAGATTGGTATCTCATTCAAGTTAATCTTCAACCGTGCAACATCTCTTCTAAATCTTTTCAACGTGTTTTTCTTTGAGGGCCCTAACCCACGTGTCTTTTTCCGTGATCTTACCCGACTTTCTTTTCCCGAGCTATCCTAAATCTTTCCAAGTTTGACGAAGAATGAATTTTTCATCACCAAATGCTTTCTCCAAGATCTTTCAAATTCTTTTCATAGTTGGCTCAACCTCTTCGCTTTTGATTCTTCCGTGTGCCTCAATAATTGGTGGTGTTCTCGTGTCATTCTCATCATTTGAAGACCAAGAAGAGTTTCTCTTAAATCTTGCTCCATTCTCTTCAAGATTCATGGTTCTAGATTGATGCCATTCTCTCATAATTGTTTTGATCAGAGAATTTTCTTTACCATCCGGAGTATTTCTTGAGTTGTTTCATTTCTTTCTCCAAGGCCATCATGACATAATTCCTCATTCTCAGCTTTCAACTATCTTTCTAAATCTTACCGTGCATCGCTCAAATATCCTCTAATCAGCTCATGATCTCTTCGCTCATGTATCTAAATCCTCAAATATCTTCATTCGTTTTCAAATTCTTCCCGTGAATTGTGCCTTTGCTACTCGATCATTTTCAATTTATGGTGGTTCGCTCAAGATTTCTTCCTCTTTCGTTATCATTTAATTCATTCGATTTTCCAATCCTACCGTGGTTCATGAAGACCTTCTCAAGTTTACGCCATATCTCTTTAATCCTTTCTATGAGAATAAGTAGTATGCCAAATCCATTGATTGTCATCAATTTAATTGGTGAAGGATAAGCATAACATAATTTTATTCTTGTTCATCCAAGTGATTAATTTTTATTCCGAGGCCTTCAAAATTCTTGTTTCATTTGTTTCATCTTTCTTCCTGAGTTCCAAGCTCTAATTATCACGGAGATCCATCTAAATCATTGCAAGGATTCACCTTGTGTTTTCAATTCTCTTTCTTTTCATTCCTTTTGTTTACCGAGTTCTTCATGGAGGTTCTACTTGGTGGTTCGCAAGGATCTTTTCATTCTTCAATTGTTCTTCAAGATTTTCTCTGAAGTTATGATCCGCCAAGCTATACTTAAAATAAACATGGTGCTCAACACATGTTTTTTTTGTTTTGAGGAGTTCAAGTATTCTTCATCTTGCATTCCAAAGTGCAATTCCTTCTATCCTACCTTTTGAGATGGTGTTATGTCACTCTTGACAATTTCCTTCATGTTTCATGATTCATTGTTGTCAAGAATGAGGTATTTTAAATCCATCATTTCTCTTCGCTCAAGAGATCTTTTCGACCAATCAACTTCTTCATTGGAGTTATCTTGTTATATTTCACCTAAAGCCTTCCTAAGGGATGTTGCTATTTGTGGTGCATATCAATGATCCAAGTTTTCTCCTATCCTCTCGAAGAAGTTTTTCATCTTTTGGTGTTCTCAACCAATCAATTGTTTCCATTAGTGGCGTTGTCACCTCATAATTTTGAGATGTTTCCATAGCCCACCAAGCTTATTCTTTTCGTTGTTGATTTTCCAACAACTCGCTCTATCCTTCTTTTAAAGAGGCTCTCTCAACATTTGTGTAGTACATGTTGTTTCTTCTCCATTCTTTTATTCCAATGATCATCTCTTCTTTTTTTCCTGGAGGCATGGTGATGTTGCTTCTTCACTCATCGCCGATTGTGAGGGTCGTGTTCTTTTCTTGCTTATCCATTTAACCGAGTGGTGTATCACTTCAATATCTTTTAATCTTTCAAGTTTTCTTCTTTCTTTCTCTTTTCAACTCGGAAAGGCCCAAATCCTCTTACCCATTGCAAGGTGTTGTTGATTTCTCAAGTATCCTCTCATCTTGTCAAGTCTATGTTCTATTCCTTCCATGTTTAACTGAGTGCCGCCCAATTCTTCCTCTCATCTTGTTTTAACCAGAGTGGTTTCAATTCTATCTTTGCCCATTAAACTCTTTGATTCATGTTTTCAACCTTCGTTCTTTAATAATTCCTTGTTCCTCTTTTCCTAACGGATTGTTTGCAATCTTGCTCATCTTCATTGTACTTTTCTTTTAAATTGCTCAACCTCTCAAGGTTCGTGGTTTCACCTGCTTGTCAAGAAGCAACTTAGTCTTACCTTTCTTCTCTTCCGCTTTCCTCCTACATCTAGATCTTGGACAGATCCTCTCATAGTGGTGGAGTGTTGTAACGCCTGAGACCGACGCCCACATGCCTTCCTTTGTCCTTTTGAAGTTTCGCTATGATTTGTTTTGTTCGCTTTCATCATGCCATCTCTTGCATTGCATCATGTCATCATGCCATCATATCATTAATTTTTTTAAAACTCAATTAAATAAATCGATGGATTTTTCATCCATTTAAATCGAGGAATTCACAATGGTGATTTCTCTTTATAACATATCCTCCCAATATTAGGGAGCTATAATAAAATATTCCATTCATTTGGAATTAACCAAAACACACTTGAAAATCCCCACTCCCTTTCTACTTCAAGTTTGGTCCCCAAACTTTGTCGCTATTTTCTTTTCCATTTATCGAGGCTCCTAAATTCTCAACATTTTTGACCCTTTTATAAGTCCTAGTTCAAATTTATTTGAATTAAATTAAATGAGTTTGAATTAAACTTCTAATCATGCTCTCTTTCATTTTCTTGAACGAAAAGTATTTTTAAGTCCGGAAAATTGTCCCTATGCAAATCCTTCCCCAACCTCTTTCTTTTCTTCTTTAATTGTTTTCGCTAAAGGAATATATGAGAGAGAGAAGCCAATGGCCTCTAGCCAAGAATTACCACACCCTGGCCTCTCAGAATGCAGCCAAGGCCCACCGAACCACCTAACCCTCCAAATCGATCCCCAGATCCATCTCCCCGTCCCACCACCAACAGACCACAAGCAGACTCCATCTGTCCTGGATCCCCATCCCTCCTTCATCAGCCTCGATCCTCTCTGGCTGACGATCATTCATTCCCCGTCCTTGCCTTCATACCCCACATGCCCACACATCACGGCCACACACGGGTTCACTCTACCTGTGCTCGCCTCGGGCCTGGCCATTGCCGCCTGAGCCTCCGCCACGGGCCATCATGGTCCTCACCTCCTCGGCCGGCCTCCTCCTGATCGGCCGCCGCAGCAGCAGCTGCCACGATCTTCACACCGCGAGGCCATCGCATCCCCGAGTCCTCGTCAGACGAAGCGCCAGGCGCTGCCGGGCATTCCGCCGCCGTCTCTCTCCGCTTTGGTCGCTGAAGCGGAGCCCGCCGTACCATTCCCGCCGCTTCGCCACGCGGCCGCATTTCGCCAGACGCGAGTTTTCCTCGCCCCGGTCATCAAGCACCGACCGCCACCAACCGCCGGTACCACTACAATTGCGTTATCTGCGGACGCCAAGATAGGACCAATGGTACCTGACGATGCACCAAGTACCGACCAATCGCCTATGACCGTGAACACTACCAAGATCGCTGAAGAATTTCACGCTTCCGGCATCACGAACGTACCACGACGATCATGTACGGCTACACGACGCACCGTGAACAATACTTCCACTACCGCCGATAACCAGTACAATTACTTCACCACTACTACTTCCCCACAAAACCTCATCCACCAAATGCGACGCTTCAAATACCATCGAGACGCACCCGAACGAATGCATGCTTGGTTGTATGAGATGCTCAAGTTTGCAATCATGGTCGAATTGTCCTTGCGCATTTCTTTGCCATGCCACCGACACGGGAACCCTGCATCCGGATCACCCCACCATCTTTTATCACCGCATAATTTCTTTTGCACCGATATCTCGAGGAGTTGTCGGAACACCGATATGTTGCTGCATGCTTTCGGATATGTTGCCGCGGCACCATTTCCTCGCCGTGGCAATTTACCACTGCCATGGCACCTTTCGCTCGCCCATGGTGACCAAATTTTATCATGCTATGTTTACAAAAATGGTATACTGTATGTCATCCAGATCATGGATAACAACATTAAAATGTTTTAAACTTGTTGTTGCATCAAATTGCTAAATGACATGAGATTTTGAATTATGCTTGTTGTTTCCGCCTTAAACTTGCCAATAGTTAGTTTATTTATGCTTCACCTTGCCATGTTTAATAACACATGTTGTGTCATAACCTAGAGAGAACTAAATACTGATGGGAGTTTCATTAATATGCAACTCCGCTGCATATTGAGCTCCACTTAATTTTGTAAGATAGGTTGTTGCAGTTTGCCATGCCATGCCTCTTTTAAAACGACATGCATCATACTTGTTTGCATCATGCCATGTTGTGTTGGTTGTTTACTATGTTGTTGTTTCTTTCCGTTTGCTTTCCTCTAGCTTTGGTTTCGCTCCGGAGTTGGAGGATTCGCTCACTTTCATTGTCTTCTTCATGGATTCGCTCTTCTTCCTTATGGATCTCGTGCAAGATGACCATACCCTAAATCACTACTATCTTTGCTATGCTAGTTTGCTCGCTTTTGCTATGCCAATGCCGATACTTCCATCATTTGCTTGCTCCCAAATGCCATGAACCTCTAACCTTTGACACCATTCCTAGCAAACCATTGATTATTATGTTACCGCTTGCTCAGCCCTCTTTATATAGCATTGCTAGTTGCAGGAAGTTGAAGATTTCTCCATGCAGGGTTATGTTGGGATATCACAATATCTCTTATATTATTAATGCATCTATATACTGGTAAAGGGTGGTCCTGCCTTATGCCCGTGTTTTGTTCCACTTTACTCTAGTTTCCGCTATACCGTGTTATGTTCCTGATTTTATGCCCCTAACGCGGCGGGTGATTTATGGACCCCTTGACAGCTCGCTTTGAATAAACTCTCCAGAAGGCCCAACATTGGTTTTACCATTTGCCTCACCTATTACCTTTTTCCCTTGAGTCGCATCCCAAGGGTCATCTTTATTTTAGCCCCCGCCAATGCTTGTCTAAGTGTTGGTCCAACTAGAGCACTATGGCCGCCACCCGGGAAACTTGAGGGCTGGTCTAGTCAGACGAGGTCTCATCCGGTGGCTCGAGACGAGATATGCGCTGCTACTATCGTGGATGTCGGCATCCGTGTTGCTGGTCTTGTTTTACCATTGTCGAAATGTCTTGATGTACGGATACCGAAGTCCGATCGGAGTGTCTCGTGAAGGTCTATTCCTTCGATGATCGCGAGAGCTTGTCATGGGTTGTTGGGACACCCGCAGGTTTAACTTTCGAGAGCCGTGCCCATGTTATGTGGCAGATGGGAATTTTTAATGTCCGCTAGAAAACCTGAAGTTTAATTAAAAACATCAACCGAAAGTTACGTGATGGTCTCTTTCCGCGGAGTCCGGAAGTGAACACGGTGTTGGAGTTATGCTTGACGAGGTTGATAGGATCACTTCTTGATCATACTTTTATCGACCGTTTTGCCTTCTCTTCTCTCGCCTCATTTGTGTATGTTAGCCATTGCTATGCTAGTCATTGTTGCAGCTCCACCATGCGCTTTACCTACCCATAAGCTTAATAGTCTTGATCTCGGGTGTAGATTGTTGAGTCCTCGTGACTCACCGATACTTCCAAACCAGTTTGCAGTGCCTATGTTGCCGAGCAGGTGACGAACCAAGCTCAAGGAGGAGCTCAATGAAGATCTTGCCTTTGTGTTGTTTCGCTCTAGTTGATCAAGAGGGAGCCCAGCTGGGGTCGATCGGGACCTTTGTCGACGGGGGTTCTTCTTATTTTGGTTCCGTGTAGTCGACCTTGATTGTATCTGATGATGTAATGCTTTATTCATGTAATTGTGTGAAGTGGCGATTGTAAGCCAACTATGTATCTTTTCCCTTATGTATTATTGTGTGAAGATTACCTCACTTATGACATTGCTTTCAATGCGTTATGTCTAAGTCGTGCTTCGACACGGGAGATATAGCCATCGAGGCTACAACCAATTAAGAGGAAGCTAATGATGATGACTGCGTAACTTAGATCACATACCAACCGAGGTAAACAGAGTGAGATCCACCAGAGTGGTACGAACCTATTCGAGGTCGTGTTACTTTGACCATGACAACCTATTTAACCATGAGGAAGTTTATGATGAGCCTGTATTCAAATGGCTTCGGCCATGAAATCTGGATGATCCATGTAAGAACAAAGTATGATTTTGATGATCCCGATGATCGGCAAACCATAGAAAATAAATGGATCTTCAGAGGAAGACGGACGCCAGATAGGTAAGCATTATTCATAAAGCTAGACTTGTTAAAAAAGGTTTTTAAAGTTCAAGATGTTGAATACAATGAGATTTTCTCACCGACGATGCTTAAAAGTTCGTCCGAATCATAGCAATCATTGCATTTTATGAAATCAATGGATAAACAAAACTGCATTCCTTAATGGAGTTATTAAAGAAGAATTCATGTGATGCAACCAAGAGTTTTGTTATCCTAAAGGTAGCACAAAATGCATCTATGACCGTACATCTCGAGTTAATATACGCTTGATATGTTGATCAAAGATATAGTTTATAAGATTTGCAAAGAAGCCCGATTATAGAAAGTGATACCTATTCCGATAAGTATATGTGAAATTATTGTAGATCGGAATAATGTAGAATTATTCTAAAGCATAAAGGAGTGTTCTAAAGGAGTTTTTCAAGAAAGACCTCGTTGTTGTTTACATATTGAGCATCAAGATCTAGAGATAGTTCAAGACGCTTGATAAGTTTTTTTTCAATGAGACACTTTGAAGATTTTGAAGAGTTCAAATGGAAATGTTCAAAGAGAGTTCTTGCCTCGTTACAAGGTGTGAATTGAGTAAGACTTCAAACTCCACCATAGAAGATAGAAAGAGAATGAGTCATTCTGCGCCTTGCCATAGGTTCTATAATGTATGCCATGCTATGTACCAGATCCGCTGTATACCCTAAGACTAGTTTATAGGAGTACAATAGTGATCTAGTAGATCACTATACAATGGTCAAAATTATCCTTAGTGGAATAAGGATATGTTTCTCGATTATGGAAGAGATAAAATTCATTTAAAGGGTTACGCCGTACAAGTTTTGACACCGATCTAGATGACTCTAAGTCTCGATCTAGATACATATTGAAAGTGGGAGCAATTAGCTAAAGAGCTTCGCGCATTGTAGACATAGAAAATTGCAAAATACATAACGGATCCAATGTGAAAGACCTGTCTAAGATTCTCTCACAAGCAAAACATGATCACACCTTAGTACTCTTTGGGTGTTAATCACATATGTGAACTAGATTACTGAATCTAGAAACCCTTTGGGTGTTGGTCACATGTATGTGAACTATGGGTGTTAATCACATGATGATGAATTATCGATGTTAATCACATGTGATGTGATAGATTATTGACTTAGTGCAAGTGGGAGACTCAAGGAAATATGCCCCAGAGTACAATAAAGTTATTATTTATTTCTTATTTCATGATAAATGTTTATTATTCATGCTAGAATTCATTAACCGTAAAACATAATACATGTGAATACATAGACAAACGAGGTCACTAGTATGCCTCTACTAGACTAGCTTGTTAATCAAAGATGGTTAAGTTTCCTAAACATAGACAAAGGAGTTGTCATTTGATTAACAAGGTCACATCATTAGTTGAATGATCTGATGACATGACCCATCCGCTAGCTTACACTCATCATTAGTATGTTGCTACTGCTTCCTTCATGACTTATACATGTTCCATGACTATGAGATTATGCAACTCCTGCTATCGGAGGAACACTTTGTGTGCTACCAAACGTCACAACGTGAATCGGGTGATATAAAGGTGTCTCGGTGTGTCTCCTAAGGTACTTGTTGTTGGCGATTTTGAGATTATTAGGATTTGTCAATCCTCAATGCTCGGAGAGGATTCCGCCTCCGGTAATGCACACTTAAGCCTTTAGAAGCATTGCAACTAATGAGTTAGTTGCGTAGATGATGTATTACGAATCTATAAAGAGACTGACGGTAATCTAGATTGAACTAGGTATTGATACCGACTTCATCAAATCTTGCAAGTAACATACCGATGACAAAGGAACAACGATGTTGTTATGCGGTTCTGAATTGAGCAAAGATCTTCATAGAATATGTAGGAACCAATATGGGCATCTGTGTCCCGTTATTATTATTAATGAGACGGTCTCGGTCATGTCTACATTGTTCTCGAACCGTAGGGTCCGTGACGCTTTAAGGTCTTCAAGGCGCTATATATGAGTTTATGAGTTTGATGCAATCAAGAGTCTGAGTCCCATGAGATCGGGACATGACGAGAAGTCTCAAATGGTTTACTAAAGACTCATTGTGCCCACTATATTCGGAGTCTGAAAGGTTCCGAGGATTCGGTATTTATCGGAGTACCTGAGAGTTACGTGGAATTCGCCGGAGAAGTATTGGGCCTTATTGGGCCCCCGGGAAAGGGTAGGGGCTGCCTAGGCGTGCCGCCACACAACTTCTTGCCCTGTAGTCTGAATTAGCTAGGGGAGGCCGCACCCCTCCTTCCTTCCTTCTCTCTCTCTTCCCCTTCCTAGTCTCCTACTCCTAATACATGGAAGGATCCCTAGTTGATTAGGAAAGGGGATCCTATTCCTGGGAGTAGGACTCTCATGGCGCCGCCCTCCCTAGTAATGGGCCGCCTCCTCCTCCCTTATATATAAAGGTGGGCACCCCATGGACATACGTGTTATTCTTGAGATCGCTCTTTGCCGTGTGCGCCCCATCCACCATAATCCACTCCTGGTCATATCGTGAGTTTAGCGGCCTCACGCCGCAGAGAACATCAAGATCGCCACCACGCCGTTCGGCCGATTTTAACTCTCTCCTCGAGCTTTGGTCGACGGAGCCCGAGGAGCGCCACCGAGTGTGACGTGTCAAGAACTCCTGAGGCGCCGAGTAATCTACAGCCGATCGTTGGATCAGCGAGGAGAATGACGACTACTTCCTCTACGCTGTGATTGCTTCGCCGGTTCACGTAGGGTACGTGAGACAACAACTCTCTCTCCTGCTATGCATCACCAATGATCTTGCGTAGCGAGGAAAAATTCTTGAAATTACTATGTTCCCAACAAATATGAGCATCTGTGTTCGCTATTGGTTATTGACCGAGACATGTCTCATGTTCTACATAGTTCTCGAACCCGAGGGTCCGCACGCTTAACGCTACGATGATATATTATGAGTTTATATGTTTTGATATACCAAGACTGTTCGAGTCCCGGATGTGATCACGGACATGACGAGGAGTCTCAAATGGTCGAGACATGAAGATTGATATATTGGAAGTTATTGGACAAGTCAAGTGTTCTAGGTGAACGGATTTTACCGAAAGACGGAGGTTACCGAAACCCCGTGAACTTAATGGGCCTTAGTGGGCCTAGGTGGAAGAGGGAGAGGAGGCAAGGCTGGCCACGCCGCCTCCCCTAGTCCTAATAGACAAGGAGAGGAAGGCGCCTTCCTTCCTTCTCCTCCACTCCTCCCCTCCCAAGTCCTATTCCAACTAGGAAGGTGGGAACTTACCCCTTGGGAGACTTCTCCCTGGCGCCTCAAGGTCGACCGCACCTCCCCCTTTGCTCCTTTATACGGCAGGGGCACCCATAGACACACAATTGATCATTGATATCCAGCCGCAGCGCCCCCTCCACCATAATCCACCTCGATCATCAGAAGCGCTTAGCGGTTACTGGCCAGAGAACATCAATATCACCACGCCTGCCAGGCCGAGGAAACTCTCCTCAACACTCAGCTGGATTGGAGTTCGAGGGACATCATCGGCTGAACGTGCGTAACTCGGAGGTGCCGTGCGCTCGTACTTGATCGGTCGGATCGCGAAGACATATGACTACATTAACTGTTGTGATAACGCCCGCTTTCGGGTCACGAGGTACGTGGACAACACTCTCCTCTCGCTATGCATCACCATGATCTCATGCAGCGTAGGGAATTTTTTGAAATTACTACGCTCCCCAACAGGGCATCCGAGCCAGTTTTATGCGTAGATGTCATATGCACGAGTAGAACACAAGTGAGTTGTGGCGATAAGTCATACTTCTACCAAAGATGTCATACTTTGTCTGGCGGTATTGTTGGATGAATGCCCGACCGACATTATACAGACACGCTTACGCGAGATCGGTTCTACCGACGTGCTTTGCACACAGTGGTCAAGGGCGCTTCGGCCCAACTTTAGTTGAACTGGCGTGTGGCTACGGTCTCCTTATGGGTTAAAACAACACCAACTTGGCAAACTATCATTGTGGTTTTGATGCGAGGTAAGAACGGTTCTTCAGCTCGTAGCAGCCACGTAAAATTTGCAACAACAAAGTAGAGGACGCCTAACTTGTTTTGGCAGGCATGTTGTGATGTGATATGGTCAAGACGCAGCTTATTGTATGAGATGATCATGTTTTGTTGTTATCTAAATCGAAGCCTTATGGTTGTCTCTATTGCATAAGATGCAAGTGCCAAATAATTGCTTTACTTTATCGCTATGCATAGCAATAGTTGAGAGAAACCATAGATGCCATTTGATATAGATCAAGATGAGACATGGTGTCAGCGTCGGTGAATGGTGATCAAGATGATGCTTTGGAGATGGAGATCAAAGCACAAGATGATGATGGCATATCATATCATCATATTTGATTGCATGTGATGTTTATCTTTATACATCTTATTTTGCTTAGTTCGATCAGTAGCTTTATAAGATGATCTCTCACTAAATTATCAAGGTATAAGTGTTCTCCCTAGTGCACCACTGTAAAGTTCTTCGCGGCTTAGACACCACGTGATGATCGGGTGATAGGCTCATTAAACACACGGTGCAAAACACACACGCCGAATACTCAGTTAAACTTGACGAGCCTAGCATATATGATATGGCCTCGAACACGAGACCGAAGGTCGAGCGTGAATCATATAGTAGATATGATCAACATAGTGATGTTCACCATTGAAACTACTCCATCTCACGGATGATCGGAAATGGTTTAGTTGATTTGGATCACGTATCACTTAGATGACTAGAGATGTTCATCTAAGTGGGAGTTCTTAAGTAATATGATTAATTGAACTTTAATTTATCATGAACTTAGTCCTAGTAGTTTTGCATATCTATGTTGTAGATCTAGCTTGGCGCTGTTGCCTCATGTTATATATATGTTCAGAGAAAAACTGTTGAAAATGTTAGTAGCAATGATGCGAATTGATCCGTGATCTCAGGTTTATCCTCATTGCTGCACGGAAGAATTATGTCCTCAATGCACCGCTAGGTGATGACCTATTGCAGAGTGCGCATGCTATGAACGCTTGGCTAGCTCAATATGATGACTACTTGATAGTTTAGTGCACCATGCTTAACATCTTAGAATCGGGACTTCAAAGACGTTTTGAACGCATGGACCATATGAGATGTTCCAGAGTTGAAGTTAATATTTCAAGCAAACAACCGAGTTGAGAGATAAGTCTCCAACAAGTTCTATAGCTAAAAGATGGAGGAGAATCGCTTACTAGGAGCATGTGCTCAGATTGTCGTACTAAATCGCTTGAACAAGTGGGAGTTAATCTTCCAGAAGATAGTGATTGACGAATTTTTTAGTCACCATCACCAAGTTAGTAGAACTTGTGATGAACTATAGTATGCAAGGGATAACGATTCCCGAGCTTTTCATGATGATGAAATCGATGAAGGTAGAAATCAAGAAAACATCAAGTGTTGATGGTTGATGAAGACCACTAGTTTCAAGAAAGGGCAAAGGGAAGAAGGGAACTTCAAGAACGAAAAGCAAGTTGAGCTTCCGTGAAGAAGCCCAAGTTGGACCTAAGCTGAGACTAAGTGCTTCACCGCAAAGGTGATCTGTCACCGAAGCGAACTGCCTCAAGTATTTCATGATAAGAAGGATGGCAAAGTGAACAAAGGTATATTTGATATATAGATTATTGATGTTATATTACTAGTGTTCGTAGTAACCCCCAGTATTTGATAATTGTTCGCTTATAAGAGAAACTCAAACGAGTTGTATAAAACAAAGACTAGTTAAGGGTGAAGTGACGATGTGTGTTGGAAGTAGTTCCAAGATTGATATGATCATCATCGCACACCCTATACTTTCGGGATTAGTGTTGAAATAAATAATGTTATTTGGTGTTTGCGCTGAGCATGAATATGATTTGATCATGTTTATTGCAAAATGGTTATTCATTTGCTAGAGAATAATGTTCTTGCTATATGAATAATACCTTATATGGTTACACACCCAATGAAATGGTTTGTTGGATCTCGATCATAGTGATACACATATTCATAATATTGAAGCCAAAAGATGCAAAGTTAATAATGATAGTGCAACTTATTTTGGTACTCCGTTTAGGTCATATTGGTGTAGCACATGAAGAAACTCCATGCCGATGGGCTTGGAATCACTTGATTATGAATCATTTGATGCTTATAACCATGCCTCTGGGCAAGATGACTAAACGCTCGCTTCCTGAACAATGGAGCGAGCAATGATTTATTGAAATACATACCGATGTATGTGGTCCGATGAATATTGAGGTCATGCGGTATCGTTATTTTCTGACCTTCACAGATGATTTGAGCAGATATGGGTATATCATTGATGAAACATAAGTCTAAAACATTTGAAAAGTTCATAATTTCGTGAGTGAAGTGGAAAATCATCGTAACAAGAAAATAAAGTTTTCAGATCCGATGGAGAAGAATATTTGAGTTACGAGTTTGGTCTTCATTTAAAACAATGTGAAATAGTTTCACTACTCACGCCACCGAACACCACAAGGTAATGTCCGACGCCAACTGCATTTTATTAGATATGTGCATCTATGATGTTTCTACCAATTTACCACTATCGTTGGGATTATGCATTAGAGAAATCTGATTCACGTTAAAAGGGCACCATCTAAATCCATTATGACACCTATGAGTGTGTTTTGCAAGAAACCAAAGTTGTCGCTTTCAAATTTGGGGTTGCATGCTTATGTGAAAAAGTTTCAACTGATAAGCTGAACCCAAATTAGAGAAATGCTGCCATAGGATACCCAAAAGTTATCATAAACACCTTCTATCAGATCCAAGGCAAGATATTCGCTGTTAAGAATGGATCCTTTCTAGAGAAGAGCTCTGAAGTGAGTGGAGGAAAGTAGAACTTGATAAGGTAATTGTACCTTCTCCCTTATTGAAAGTAGTTCATCACAAATCTGCCCCGTGACTACAACACCAATTAGTGAGGAAGATGATGATGATGTAACTTCCATCAAGTTACTACCGAATCAGAGGTCAACCAGAGGAGATCCGCACTGAGTGGTATGTAATCCTATTCGACGTCATGTTACTAGACCATGACAAACTACGAACTATGAGGAAGCGATGATGAGCCCAGATTCACGAAATGGCTTGAGGCCATGAAATCTGAGATGGATCCATGTATGAGAACAAAGTGGACTTTGGTTGATTTGCCCAATGATCGGCAAGCCATAGAAAATAAATGGATCTTCAAGAGGAAGATCGTTGATAGTAGTTACTATCTACAAAGCTCGACTTATCGAAAAAGGTTTTTACAAGTTCAAGGTGTTGACTACGATGAGAGTTTCTCACCGATCGATGCTTAATCTGTCCGAATCATGTTAGCAATTGCCGCATTTTATGGAAATTTGGCAAATGGATAAAAAACCGCATTCCTAATGGATTTATAAAGAAGAGTTGTATATGATGCAAACTAAGGTTTTGTCAATCCTAAAGGTGCTAATAAATATGCAAGCTCCAAGGATCCATCTATGGACCGTGCAAGCATCTCGAGTTGGAATATACGCTTTGATAAGTTGATCAAAGAATATAGTTTACATGCATCATAAGCTCCATTTACAAGAAAGTGAGTGGGAGCACTACAACATTTTGATAAGTATATGTGAATGACATATTGTTGATGGAAATAATAGAATTATTCTGCAAAGCATAAAAGGAGGTTTGAAAGGAGTTTTTCAAAGAAAGACCTCGGTGAAGTGCTTACATATTGAGCATCAAGATCTATAGAGATAGATCAGACTTGATAAGTCAATGAGTACATACCTTGACAAGATTTTGAAGTAGTTCAAAATGGAACAACAAAGAAAGAGTTCTTGCCAGTTACAAGTGTGAAATTGAGTAAGACTCAAAGCCCAACCATGACAGAAGATAGAAAGAGAATGAAAGTCTCTCTATGCCCTGGCCATAGGTTCTAAAGTATGCCATGTTGTGTACTAGATCTATTGTATACCCTACACAGATTTTGGCAGGAGTACAATAGTGATCTAGGAGTAGATCATAGACAACGGTCAAAATTATCCTTAGTGGAATAAGGATATGTTTCTCGATTATGGAGGTGACAAAAGGTTCACATAAAGGTTACGCCGATGCAAATTTTGACACTAATCTAGATGACTCTAAGTCTCAATTCTGATACATATTGAAAGTGAGCAATTAGCTAGAGTAGCTGCATGTAGAGCATTGTTGACATAGAAATTTGCAAAATACTTACGGATCCTAATGTGATAACCCACGACTAAAATTCTCTCACAAGCAAACATGATCACACCTTAGTACTTTTTGGGTATTAATCACATAGCAATGAACTAGATTATCGAGTCTAGTAAACCCTTTGGGTGTTGATCACATATCGATGTGAACTATGTGTGTTAATCACATGGTGATGTGAACTATTGCATTAAATCACATGCTATGTGAACTAGATTATTGACTCTAGCAAGTAGAGATCAGGAAATATGCCCTAGAGGCAATAATAAAGTTATTATTTATTTCTTATTTCATGATAAATGTTTATTATTCATGCTAGAATTGTATTAACCGGAACATGATACATGTGTGAATACATAGACAAACAGTGTCACTAGTATGCCTCTACTTGACTAGCTTGTTGATCAAAGATGGTTATGTTGCTAACCATAGACATGTGTTGTCATTTGATGAACGGGATCACATCATTAGGAGAATGTTGTGATGGACAAGACCCATTCGTTAGCTTGGCATAATGATCATTACGTTTCCTTGCTACTACTTTCTTCATGACTTATACATGTTCCTCAGACTATGAGATTATGCAACTCCCGAATACCGGAGGAACACTTTGTGTTCTATCAAACGTCACAATGTATGTCTCCGAAGGTATTTGTTGGGTTGGCATAGATCGAGATTAGGATTTGTCACTCCGTGTTTCGAGAGGTATCTCGGCCCTCTCGGTAATGCTCATCATTATAAGCCTTGCAAGCAATGTGACTAATGAGTTATTTACGGGATGAAGTATTACAGAATGAGTAAAGAGACTTGCCGGTAATGAGATTGAACTAGGTATGATGATACCGACGATCGAATCTCGGGCAAGTAACATAACGATGACAAAGGGAACAATGTATTTTGTTATGAGGTTGGACCGATAAAGATCTTCATAGAATATGTAGGAGCCAATATGAGCATCCAGGTTCTGCTATTGGTTATTGACCGAAGATTTGTCTCAGTCATGTCTACATAGTTCTCGAACCCATAGGGTCCGCACGCTTAACGCTCGATGACGATTTGTATTATGAGGTATGTTATTTGATGATCGAAGTTTGTCCGGAGTCCCGGATGATATCATGGACATGACGAGGAGTCTTGAAATGGCCTAGACATAAAGATTAATATATTGGAAGGCTATATTTGGACATCAGAAAGGTTCCGAGTGATTCGGGTATTTTTTGGACTACCGGAGAGTTACGGGAATTCGCCGGGGGAAGAAGTGGGCCTTAATGGGCCATACGAGAAATGAGAGAAGGGCCTCAAGTGGTGGCCGCACCCCCCATGGGCTGGTCCGAATTGGACTAGGAGGGGGCGGCGCCCCCTCCTTCCTTCTCCGCTCTTCCTCCTTCCCTTCCTTCTCCTAGTTGGAATAGGAAAGAGGAGGGGAATCCTACTTGGACTGGGGAGTCCTAGTAGGATTCCCCACACCTGGCGCGCCCCCTAGGGCCGGCCACCTCTTCCCTCCCCTCATTTATATCGTGGCGGGCACCCATAGAACACACAAGTTGATCTTTTAGCCGTGTCAGTGCCCCTTCCACTGTTACACACCTCAATCATATCGCCGTAGTGCTTAGGCGAACCCCTGTGCCGGTAACATCATCATCACCTTCACCGTGCCGTCGTGCTGATTGAACTCTCCCTCGGTCTCAACTGGATCAAGAGTACGGGGGATGTCATTGAGATGAACGTGTGCTGAACGCGGAGGTGCCATATAATTGCTTTACTTTATTGCTATGCAATAGCAATAGTTACAAAAGCAATAGTTGCAAAACGACCATGTGATGACATGTTGATAGAGATCAAGATGATAGAGATCATGGTGTCATGCGGCGACAATGGAGATCATGACAATGCTTCGTGATGGAGATCATGAGCACAAGATGATGATGGCCATATCATGTCACATATTTTGATTACATGTCATGTTTATCTTATTATTCATCTTATTTTGCTTAGAACAGTGGTAGAATTATAAGATGATCCTTACTAAATTTCAAGGTATAAGTGTTCTCCACGAGTATGCACCGTAGATATAGTTAAGTCGTGCGAGACACCACGTGATGATTGGGTGTGATAAGCTCTACGTTTGCATACAACGGATGCAAGCCAATTTTGCACACGCGAATACTCGGGTTAAACTTGAAGAGCCTAGCATATGCAGATATGGCCTCGAACCTTGAGATCGAAAGATCGACCGTGAATCATATAGTAGATATGATCAACATAGTGATATTCACCGTTGAAAACTACTCCATCTCACGTGATGATCGGACATGGTTTAGTTGATATGGATCACGTGATCATTTAGATGACTCAAGGGATGTCTATCTAAGTGGGAGTTCTTAAGTAATATGATTAATTGAACTTTAATTTATCATGAACTTAGTCTTTATAGTATTTGCAAATTATGTTATAGATCAATAGCTCTCGTTATAGCTCCTGCTTTATTTTGATATGTTCCTAGAGAAAACTAAGTTGAAAGATGTTAGTAGCAATGATGCAGACTTGGTCCGTGATCGAGGATTATCCTCATTGCTGCATGTAAGAATTATGTCCTTGATGCACCGCCAGTGAGACCTATTTAGGAGCAGATGCGACGTTATGAATGTTTGACAATGCTCGATATGATGACTACTTGATAGTTTAGTGCACCATTATTTACGGCTTAGAACCGAGACTTAAAAATGTTTTGAACGCCATGGAGCACATAAGATGTTCCAAGAGTTGAAATTAGTATTTCATACTCATGCCCGTGTCGAGATGTATGAGACCTCTAACAATAGTTTGCCTACAAGATGGAGGAGAATAGCTCAACCAAAGGAGCATGTGCTCATATTGTCGGTACTACAATTGCTTGAATCAAGTGGGAGTTAATCTTCCGAGATAAGATAGTAATTGACAAAGTTCTCTAGTCACTATCACCAAGTTACTAGAACTTCGTGATGAACTATAATATGCAAGGGATGACGAAGTAATTCCGAGCTCTTCGCGATGCTGAAATCAGCGAAGGTAGAAATCAATAAAGAGCATCAAGTGTTGATGGTTAACAAGACCACTAGTTTCAAGAAAATGGCAAAGGGATAGAAAGGGAACTTCAAGAAGAATGATAAACAAGTTGTCTCTCCCGTGAAGAAACCCAAAGCTAGACTTAAGCCTGAAACTGAGTGCTTCTACTGCAAGGGATTAATCACTGGAAGCGGGACTACCCAAAATAATTGGAGGATAAGAAGGATGGGAAAGTGAACAAAAGTATATATGATATACATGTTATTTATGTGTACTTTACTAGTGTTCATAGTAGCCCCAAGGTATTTGATACCGGTTCGGTTGCTATGATTAGTAACTCAAATAGGAGTTGCAAAATGAACAGAGACTAGTTAAGGGCAAGGTGACGATGTGTTGGAAGTGATTCCAAGGTTGATAAGATCACCATCACACAATCCTCTACCTTCGAGATTAGTGTTGGACCAAAATAAATGTTATTTGGTGTTTGCATTGAGTATGAATATGATTGGATCATGTTTATTGCAATACGCTTATTCATTTAAGTCAAAGAATAATTGTTGTTCTATTTACATGAATAAAACCTTCTATGGTCATACACTCAATATAAATGGGTTATTGAATCTCGATCATAGTGATACACATATTCATAATATTGAAGCCAAAATATGCAAAGTTGATAATGATAGTGCAACATATTTGTGGCATCGCCGTTAGGTCATATTAGTGTAAAGCGATGAAGAAACTCCATGCTGATGGAATTTTGGAATCACTTGATTATGAATCATTTGATGCTTGTAACCATGCCTCATGGGAAAGATGACTAAGACTCCTCCCGAACAATGGAGTGAGCAATTGACTTATTGGAAATAATACATACCGATGTATGCGTTCGATGAGTGTTGAGGCTCATGGTAGGTATCGTTATTTTCTGACCTTCACAGATGATTTGAGCAGATATGGGTATATCTACATAATTAGCATAAGCCGAAACATTTGAAAAGTCCAAAGAATTTCAGAGTGAAGTGGAGAATCATCGTAACAAGAAAATAAAAGTTTCGCGATCCGATCGCAGAGACGAATATTTGAGTTAGGAGTTTGGCCTTCATTTAAAACAATGTGGAATAGTTTCACAACTCACGCCACCGAACACCACACAGAATGGTGTGTCCGAACGTCAGAATCGTATTTTATTAGATATGGTGCGATCTATGATGTCTCTTACCGATTTACCACTATCGCTTTTGGGGTTATGCATTAGAGATAGCTGCATTCACTTTAAATAGGGCACCATCTAAATCTGCTGAGACGACATCGTATGAACTATGGTTTGGCAAGAAACCTAAGTTGTCATTTCTTAAGGTTTGGGGCTGCGATGCTTATGTGCAAAAGCTTCGACCGATAAGCTCGAGCCCAAATCGGAGAAGTGTGTCTTCATAGGATACCCAAAACAAATTGTTGGGTACACCTTCTATCACAGATCCGAAGGCAAGATTTTCATTGCTAAGAATGGATCCTTTCTAGAGAAGGAGTTTATCTCGAAAGAAGTGAGTGGGAGGAAAGCGAACTTGCCGAGGTAATTGTACCTTCTCCCAATTGGAAAGTAGTTCATCATAGAAATCAGGTTCCAGTGATGCTTACACCAATTAGTGAGGAAATTAATGATGATGATCATGAAGCTTTAGATCAAGTTACTACCAAACCTCATAGGAAAATCAGAGTATGTTCCACACCAGAGTGGTACGGGAATCCTATTTTGGAAGTCATGTTACTCAATGTTGGGGATATCGCTATCGGGACCTTATCAGACCCATGATAAGGGTAAATCAGCCGTTTATCGGCATATCACCGATTTATCGCCATATCGGCCGATTTATCGGTCGCTTTATCTTATCGGTTAGACAAGGTAAGTGATAAATCGACCGATTTATTGGAATATCAAAAGATATCTTGAAAGGATGTTACTAGACCATGATGAACCTACAAACTATGAGGAAGCGACGATGACCCCAGATTCCACGAAATGGCTTGAGGCCATGAAATCTGAGATGGGATCCATGTATGAGAACAAAGTGTGGACTTTGGTGGACTTGCTTGATGATCGGCAAGCCATTGAGAATAAATGGATCTTCAAGAGGAAAACAAACATTGATGGTAGTGTTACTATCTAAAGGCTCGACTTGTCGCAAAAGGTTTTCGACAAGTTCAAGGTGTTGACTACGATGAGATTTTCTCACTCGCAGCGATGCTTAAGTCTGTCCGAATCATGCTAGAAATTGCCTCATTTTATGAACTCTGGCAAATGGATAACAAAAATGCATTCCTCAATGGATTTATTAAAGAAGAGTTGTATATGATGCAACTAGAAGGTTTTTTGTCAATCCTAATGATGCTAACAAAATGTGCAAGCTCCATCAATCCATCTATGGACTAGTGCAAGCATCTCGGAGTTGGAATATACGCTTTGATGAGTTGATCAAAGCATATAGTTTTATACAGACTTGTGGTGAATCTTATTAACAAGAAAGTGAGTGGGAGCACTATAACCGCTTCGATAAGTATGTGTGAATGACATATTGTTGATCGGAAATGATGTAGAATTTTCCGAAAGCATAAAGGAGTGTTTGAAAGGAGATTTTCAAAGAAATGCCTCGGTGAAGCTGCTTAATATTAGCGCCAAGATCTATAGAGATAGATCAAGACGCATGATAAGTTTTTTCAACGAATACATAACTTGACAAGATTTTGAAGTAGTTCAAAATGGAACAATAAAGAAGGAGTTCTTGCTCGATTGCAAGGTGTAAAGTTGAGTAAGACTCAAAACCCGACCACGGCAGAAAATAGAAAGAGAATGAAAGTCATTCCCTATGCCTCAACCATAGGTTCTATAAACTATGCCATGTGTGTAAGCGAGACCTATTGTATACCTTGCTATGAGTTTGGCAAGGAGTACAATAGTGATCTAGGAGTACATCATCGACAACGGTCAAAATTATCCTTAGAAGACTAAGGAAATATTTCTGTTATGGAGGTGATAAAGAGTTCGTCAGAAAGAGTTACGCAATGCAAGCTTTTACACCGATCCGTATGACTCTAAGTCTCGATCTAGATATATATTGAAAGTGGAGCAATTAGCTAGAGTAACTCCGCAGAGCATTGTAGACATAGAAATTTGCAAAATACATATGGATCTGATGTGATGCACCCTAGACTAAAACTTCTCTCACAAGAAAAACATGATCACACCTTAGTACTCTTTAGGTGTTAATCACATGGCCTGTGAACTAGATTACGGACTCTAGTAAACCCTTTGGGTGTTCGCACATAGCAATGTGAACTATGGGCTTAATCACATGGTGATGTGAATTATTGGTGTCAAATCACATGGAAATGTGAGCTAGATTATTGACTCTAGTGAAAGTGTTAGACCGAAGGAAATATGCCCTAGAGGCAATAATAAAGTTGTTATTTATATTTCCTTATATCATGATAAATGTTTATTATTCATGATAGAATTGTATTAACCAGAAACTTAGTACATGTGTGAATACATAGACAAAACAAAGTGTCCCTAGTATGCCTCTACTTGACTAGCTCGTTTATCAAAGATGGTTATGTTTCCTAACCATATACATGTGTTGTCATTTGATGAATGGGATCACATCATTAGGAGAATGATGTGATGGACAAGACCCATTCATTAGCTTGGCATTATGATCATTACAATTTCATTGCTACTGATTTCTTCATGACTTATACATGTTCCTCAGACTATGAGATTATGCAACTCCCGAATACCGGAGGAACACTTTGTGTGCTATCAAACGTCACAACATAAATGGGTGATTATAAAGATGCTCTACGGTGTCTCGAAGGTATTTGTTGGGTTGGCGAGATCGACATTAGGATTTGTCACTCCGTGTTTCGTAGAGGTATCTCGGGCCCTCTCGGTAATGTTCATCATTATAAGCCTTGCAAGCAATGTTACTAATGAGTTAGTTACGGATGAAGTATTACGGAACGAGTAAAGAGACTTGTCAAGAATCGAGACTGAACTAGGTATTATGATACCGACGATCAAATCTCGGCAAGTAATGCATCGATGACAAAGGAACAACGATGTTGTTATGCGGTTTGACCGATAAAGATCTTCGTAGAATATGTAGGAGCCAATATGAGCATCCAAGTTCCGCTATTGGTTATTGACCGGAGATGTGTCTCGGTCATGTCTACATAGTTCTCGAACCCATAGGGTCCTGCGCTTAACGCTCGATGACGATTTGTATTATGAGTTATGTGATTTGATGACCGAAGTTTGTTCGAGTCCGATGAGATCACGGACATGACGAGGAGTCTCTAAATGGTCGATACATAAATATTCATATATTGGAAGGCTATATTAAGACATTGGGAAGGTTCGAGTGATTCGGTGTTTTTGGAGTACGGAGAGTTACGGAATTTGTGGGGAAGAAGTGGGCCTTAATGGGCCATACGAGAAAGGAGAGAAGGGCCTCAAGGGGTGGCTGCGTCCGCCCCCACGGCTGGTCTGATTGACTAGGAGGCGGCGGCGCCCCCTCCTTCCTTCTCCCCTCTTCCTCCTTCCCTTCCTTCTCCTAGTTGGAATAGGAAAGAGGAGGGGAATCCTAATTGGACTGGGGAGTCCTAGTAGGATTCCCCACACCTGGCGCCCCTAGGGCCGGACACCTCTTCCTCCCTCCTTTATATACGCTGCGGGGGCACCCTATAGGCACACACAAGTTGATCTTTTAGCCATGTGTGGTGCCCCTTCCACAGTTACACACCTCAATCATTTCACCGTAGTGCTTAGGCGAAGCCCTGTGCCGGTAACATCATCATCACCGTCACCACGCCTTCGTGCTGACGGAACTCTACCTCGGCCTCAACTGGATCAAGAGTACGCGGGACGTCATCGAGTGGAATGTGTGCTGCAACGCGGAGGTGCTTGCGTTTGGTACTTGGA